>UNPR01000203.1:0-89909 GCA_900536425.1 Hymenoscyphus linearis | reverse complement strand
TTTTTTTTTTTTTTTTTTTTTTTTGCTGTGTCTGTGTCTGTGGAATGAATGAATAGGGAGCAGAGCAGGCGATACGTGGGTAGATGAGATGAGATGAGATGAGGTAGATGAGGGTAGATGAGGGTAGATGGTTGGTGCATGCAATATATATTGAAATTCATGCTTCATGTTTCTTGATTTCATTTCTGTCTGGTGAGGTGTTGTTTACCTTATTCTTTCTTGTTTTCTTGTTTCTTGTTCTTGTTCCTGTGATTTTCTTGTGGTTTTCTTGTGGGGGCTACTGGTAGGTAGGTCCTTAAGGAGGGGGGGGGGTATGGTGGGTGGGTAGGTAGTAAGGGGGTTTCTTTCTAAAGTCCATCCCTGGCCTGGTGGGGGAGTCTGGAGTCTGGATATAGGTTATAATGAGGGTTTTGAGTGTTTTGTGTTTCCTGTTCTGTTTTGTTTATCATATCCCCCCTTCATGGATATCTGGATATACTACCTAGGTACTTTGGTAAGCTTATCGGGGGGGGGGGTTCTTGATGGGGTTCTGGGTGAGGAGAGAGAGGAGAGAGGAGAGAGGAGAGAGGAGAGAGGAGGGGAGAGATGCGATGGGGATTGGGGAATAAAAAGATATATTTAATTTAATTTAGTCTAACTTGATATAATCTAAACTAACTCAACCTACCTAGTCCCTAGGTACCCACCACACATCTTCCTCTACATACCTTCTTCCTCTGTATCTTCCTTTTCAAACCCTCCTATCCCTTCCGGTCCCTTCCTATACCTTCCCGTTACATCCTATTCGATCACCTTACCAGCTTACCAGCTTACCAGCTCGTCGCTGTGGGGTTTGTATATCTCTATATCTTCATATCTTCATATCTTTATATCTCCATGTCTTGAGAGTCGGGTGGAGAGACTCGTATGGGGTTTCTTGGTGTGGGTGTGTGGGTGATTGTGAGGGATTGGGAATTCTGGTTTTAAGGGAGTGGGAGGGGAGGGGGAAGTTGTGAAGGGAAGGGGAAGGAAGGTGGTGAAGTTGTAAAGGAAGGAAGGAGGGGGGGGGGTTGGCGTGGGTACTGTGTATCGTGCTTGTTGTGAATTTGGGGTTGTGAATTTGAGGTTATGGATTTGTGGGTTCTTGGGTTCTTGGGGGAGGGAGGGAGGAAGGGGGTTTGTTATGAGATTTGATGGGTATATACGTACCGTGCTTGTTATGAATTTGTGGTTATGGATTTGAAATTATGAGTTTGTGGGTTCTTGAGAGGGGAAGGGTGCGGGTGGGGGTAGGGAGGAGAACTAAGTGGGTAGGTAGGTAGGTTTATATTTTAGTGTTGCGTTGCGTTGCGTTTCGTTGGACCGGGGGAGGAGATAAGGTTGTGTTGTGTTGTATTATACTTAGTTTAGTTTAGTTTCTTTTAGTTGTGTTAGCTTTAGTTGGAGTCTTGGAGATTAAGGGAGGGGGACTCGAACTCCGTCTAGATAAGAGGAATTCCTTTTAGTAAAGAGAATTATTACTAGTACCTACCTATATAGTAATTTAAATTTTAATCAAGCTAAGAAGATTTTAAAATAAGTGACCTGAAACAAATTATAGACAGACATCACCCCCCTCCCCCTTTCCATCAACAACCGAATCACATGATAATAAAATATTAAGCGAATCCACCTGCGACTCAGTCACATAACTCCTCTATTCGGACCATTCCCTTGAGAAGAAGCAGTTTCTCTATCTTATTCCTGACATCGCCTAGTGTTAGATTTGATGGGGTTCGATGTCTTGTCTGTTTCTTGGGAAGTTGGGCTAGAATGTTTGTTGTTGTTTAATATTTATGGGGATGGGTTTGTTTGTTTATGGATAGGTAGGTGGGAGTAAAGTATCACGTGATTATATAAAGATGTGGGTGATGTGTTGTTGGATTGAAATACCTGAGTATAAGGTACTGATGAAATTGTTTTTATTGGACTGGTATGTATTCCTACGCTTTTGGGTTGTGAAAATACTTAGGGATTACGTCGATTAGCTAAGAGACTTTGTTGTAGGATATTCGATACCCACTCACTTCCCAGCTAGCGAGACACTAGCACTAGCGTCATCCAAGGGTATTTATTACCCATCTGTACCTTTCTTTTACAATTGAAGAGTTCTCCTCTTTCATCTCAACAGACTTGTTTCTTGACAGGTAAGTTATGAAGTTGGTTTAGTGGAGGTAATCGTGAAGTTGTAAGATTACTCTTGTGTTTTGCGAAGAGGTTAAACTGACTAGTCGCTTGTTGTATTATGCGTCCCCAGATCTCGTAGTTAAATTGACAGTGGTTTTAGGCTCGTATTTTGATCTTGTGATCTTCTTTTGTTAAGATTTTCTATCCCTTTTGCTTCTTCTTCTTCGCTTGGGGATGAGGGCAAGGTTTGATTTGAGGTTGACGTTGGGCTTTGATTGGGTCTGGTAGGATAACTTGATCGTTTACATGTTTGTATTTGAGGATGCGGGTTACTATTATGATGGCGCGGAAGAGATCTCCCGCGGCGAACTCTTTGAGGGTTTTATATCCGTACGCTACTGGGAAAAGCTTCTTGTTTGTTTGGTAGGTTGGTACTCCTCTCTTCTCCGGCGGGGTTGTTAGACATGGTAGCTTATCTAAAGATAGAGAAGTTTTTGCGAGATTTTGGCTATGCCGGGTTTAAGGTTTTGAATGACTGGAACAAAATTGTTTTAGAAATTTTGTAGAAGGATATTCAGCGGATATTTGCTGTTGGGGGAATAAGAAGTTAATGTTTAGGTATTTCGAGTTCGAGTTCGAGTTCGATGTAGGGAGGAAAGAAGGCTTGGTAACTACTTAGATGTACTTATAGTCTGTTATACACACCCTAGTTACAGGATTTTAAACTCATAATTTACTATTAACTCACTTTATTATAAAATTTCAAAAGAGCAAGTCTATCTAGAACAGCGTGTATTTTCATTGACCTAAAAGGTATTCATGTACAGAAGGCCTGGTAAGACTTTTGCAATTACCAAGAAACCCAACGATCGCCAGAACAAAGGAAGTAGAAGCAGTAGCAGATCCAATAGGGTATCAAACGGAGACTAGAAAACTAGAGTGCAAAAAGCCCAACGGGGGGTTACCTTGTCAGAAACAAAGTATTTCCCGAACAAATGAAAGACATCTATTTCATATATTCTGTCCCATATCGAGCCATCAGCGACCGATAAACGGACTTTCCGTGGCGATTCATTATAAACGTGCGCATAGCCTTTTCATAGTCGTTATAGTGTTTTCCGTTATAATCCAGATAGAGCCAATAATAGTGGGTTATAAAAGGCTCTTCACGCTTCTGGTCGGGCGAAATTGTTTTTGTGTACGCGTCCCATGGCCATACGATATCCCTGAGATCCTTCCTAGAGAGGAACTTGTAGTTTTCATCAATATGGTGGAGCCGTTCCCAGAATTCGACTGGTTGGGTTTTGAGTAGATTATCTAGGTGGTTGTGGTTCGTGAAATTGGCAGCCCGTGGAATTTCATAGTAGGGAACAAGTCCAGACCTTTTAACCACATGTTCCATGATTTCTCCCCAAACCGTGTAGTTATTTTCGCTTATCCGTAAATTGTTCATTCCTGTCTCGTTCGTGGCCCTTTTCTTGGCAGCTTCTTTCCATTCCTCAATATCTTCTTCGCTCGCCCCCGATTTGGGGAAAGCTGGGACTTTGATTTTCCATGGGTCCGTATATTTTTGGGGGTTTTCTCTGAAAACCTTGCTGCAGTCTACGTTTCGATGTCCCCTGAGGTGCGTGACTATTATGATGGAACGAAGGAGTTCAGATTGCCAGTCGTCATCTTTATTGACAAAATCGGCGAAATCCTTATATCCACGAGCTCCGGGGAGTTTGTATTCATCATCGAAGGTTATTCTGCTTCCTCCAGCTTCGTCGTCAGACATAGTACTTATTGATGTCGGGAGGTTCCTCTGGGGGTTTTGATGCGCAAGTATCGAAGTGGATTGTAGTTGGAGGCTTGTGGTAACAGAGTGTGACAATATGTGACATGTGCGGTTATGTTGTGGAAGGAGCTCTTATGGCTGATGTTGGCTGTGCAAGATTTGAGAGGTTGATGTTTAGGTATTTCAAGATCGAGTTCAAGTTCCAGAGTTTTTGTTTCCTTTAGGAAAGGAAAGAAGGTGTGGCAGCTGCCCAGAGGTATTTATAGTCATCGCAAAGCCAGTGCTCTGTGTTAGGACAATGTCAGGTTTAGGAATCATCCAGTGGAAGTATGTTGTTATTTGGTGCTTTGATGCATTATGTGAATCATTTGACTTGATGCTCCTATTCTGCAACTATGATGACTTGCGTAAATCTATTATTGTACTGTACTTGTAACACAAAAGACCTTTTGACTCCGTATGGATGTAATGGAACTTTCCAGGTCATGATTCTAGCGTAGTAGTCTACTTTTTGAGTCACTGGCTCTACGTATCCTGATTAATCGACCCAATTTGTTCCGTGCCGCACCCCACGAAAAATCGGTAACACCACCATTTTTATGTGTATATTTATTAATTAATAAGGTGCGATCGTTAAGGCCTTGAGGCATTATAGAGGAGTAGAATAGAAAATTTTAGTTGGTGTTACTATATGTTGTCAGGTGCCTGCCTCGAGCTTCCATTCACTTAGGAGTCGTCTAAGTTATTAGGGCTAGGGCTCACCAGATGAGTTACCCTTGTATGGTCTGTGAGGCACTAGCTAGGGCTAGGGTTAAATAGTCCCTGAGTTAGTACGTAGCTTAGAACTCTACCGCAATCGACACTTATTTTCTACCACTCTGATACTCTGGCTGTTCTACTGATAACACGTACCTAGCAATACTATATAAAGATTATAGTAAATAAGGTTGGTGGTAGTGTTGATATTTTGGTGTGCTGGTATTACGGAACGGACTTGGGAGGATATCGCCACTAGTCCTCATTCCTTAATAATTAACCCTCACGCACTTAAGTAAGTACTTAACTTGTTACTACTGTTTGCTACAGAGTGCTCAGCCACCCGAGCCACCCGAGCCACCCTCGCTGTCAGCCTGGCGCCTATATATATAGCCGCTCCTACTGTTACAGCCCCCCTTCCCCCCAGCTTCTAGCTATCGTATACCTCGCTTGCTTTTGTATTACTTACCTCTAGTTAGAGCGTAAATAATATAGGAGACAGAGAGAGAGGGAGGGAGAGAGGGAGGCGCGATACGCGGTCGCGATATTTTCTTGTTCTCGCTAAGGTGGGAGCGCTAACGGGAGTCTACAGGTTGACGAGAGTGTTCCTATAATTCGAGCTCTATTAGGAAAGGCTTTCGGACTAGCGCTCCCGCCTTAGCGAGAAGAAGAAAATATCACGACCGCGTATCGTACCTCCCTCTCTCCCTCTCCCTCTCTCTCTCTCTCTCTCTCTCTTTCTCTCTCTCTCTCTCTCTCTCTCTCTCTCTTTTCATTTACGCTCTACTATAGTAATAATTAGGAGCAAGTAACACGAAACTAAGCGAGGGCTAGGAGGGGAGAGAAGAGAGGGGAGAGGGGTACAGTAGTAGGAGCGGCGATATATATAGCCGACAGGCTGGCAGCTCGGGTGGCGTAGGTGGCTTAGGTGGCTGGCTGGCTGATAAATACTCTGTAGTAAACAGTATAGTAGCAAGTACTTGTAGTCCGTGTAGGTGAGGAATGAGGACTGGTGGCGATATCCGCCCAAGTCCGTTCCGTATGGTGTAGGTCCCTGAACAAACTGGGTCCATCAATCAGGACCCGTACAGACTGTACCATGAACGTCTAAAAGAGCAAGTATATTTGGATCACCGCATATTTTTATTATTGTGTACAGCAAAAAAGAGTTAATCAAATGAATGTAATAACTTGAGAACTCAACGATCATTGATGCAGAAGCTTCGCATCACCAACAAATCCAAACATTCAAAATCAACGCTACGCCATTAAGTTTCAGAGTCTCCGAAGAAGCTCCCTCAAAACCTGAGTCTTTTGGATTTCTCTCTTTCACGTTCTGAAGCTTTTTGAAGTTCTATGTCTGACGTCATAGCCCTAACATGTCCGACGTTTATAACTTTTATGTCTTTAAAGTGGTATTGAAGTGTTTCAAGCAAACAACAGTCCTTCAGGGTCTCCAAATATTGATTCCATGGCCACAGAATACCATTGCACTGTTCTTCTGGAGGTGCTTTGCCATCCGGGGCATATCGAAAGGCACGCATCCAGTAACTAATGGGTCTCTTCAATAGAAAGGCTTTGACTTGCAATTTATCTTTAAAGTTGGTTTCAGTTGCTGGTTTGATTGCTCCGGTGAACTTTCCAGATAACATTGTGGCTTCATGCATGATACCCCCCCAGACCACGTGGTTTTTTTCTTCAATGAAATCGAGATTCGTGCCCTTCAATCTTCCTGCAGCGCATACAGTGATGACAGAGCGGAAGAACTCGAATTCCCATTCTTCGTCCTGAAGAATGAAGTCATTAAAGCTCTTGTATCCAACAGATCCTGGAAGAGGGCGCTCGTTGGACATAGTGGTTTGTTGTATTCTCCAAAATATTTGCTCTGGCTTGGCTTGGCTTCTGAGTCCCGAGGCGGTATTGACGCAGAGGGTTGATAAGGTGATCGAAGGTTGCTGTATGATTGAGGGAGAGGATATTTGTCTTTAATACCCTCCAAGAGGTGCTTGTAGATGAAATTTGTTGCGGTAGATTTGTGGTTGTTGAAAAGAAATCGAGAAAGCGTTCGAGAATTTGTCTTTAGTTTATGAAAGAACGAAAGCTATCAACCCCCACTTGGAGGTATTTATAGGCCCTCGGGAGGGGATGCTGTGAATCAAAAGTACAGAAAAGACTGGGGATCCATCAAGTGGCAATATGTTATTCAGAGCGTATAGGTTTGGATGAAATATCCGATTTATATATACCATTAACAACTACAGCCTTTGATTGTTTCTTTTCGTTTCTGCGAAAGAGCCGGAATATGAATAGTCCGTGCTCAAGAATACAATAATAATAGCTTCAGAGTAGATTACCGCTATTCAAGGGGGCTGTCGGAGATAACAACGACCTTAGCAACAGCCCCATGGTTGGCTATACATGTTTCATATAATAGAGGCGTATTCAACCGTCAAATTAAGGGGTATTTAGCCATATAATTGAAGCATATTTGGCTGTTAAATCGAGGGTCATTCGGACTAGAATTGGCTAGGAGAAAAGTCGTATTTTAGCCTTAAATCGAGGGGCATTTGGCCATATAATTAAAGCGCATTTGGCAATAGAATAGAAGGCCATTTAGTCATATAATTAAAGTATATTTAGCTGTCGAACCGAGGGGTATTTCGCCATACAATTAAAGCGCATTTGGCCATATAATTAAAGCGCATTTGGCCATACAATTAAAGTACATTTAGCTATTAAATTAATTAACATTCTACTAACCCTAACCCTAATCCTAACCTGCTATATGTACTTTAATTCACAATGTAGGTGTTAATATATTATAATATATTATACAGAAGTACAAGTTAAAGGATAAGTAATTCACATACAACTAAGGGGATCTCCTAAGCTTGTACTTCATTATTCCACACTAAAACATGGCGTATAAGTGGTGCTGAGTCAGCGGGGGGACCCCCTAATCCCCTGGACCCTCGACAAATATACTATAATTATATGACTAAATGGCGTTAGATTTGACAGCTAAATGCGCTTTAATTATATGGCTAAATCCCCCTTCATTTGGCAGCCAAATGCCCGTTATTTATATGGCTAAATACCCCTCTATTTAATACCCAAATACGCTTTAATTATATGGCTAAATACCCCTTCATTGGACAGCCAGTTACACTTTATTTATATGGCCAAATACCCTTCGATTTAACAGCTAAATGCGCTTTGATTATTGTTGGTTGACTATTAAAGTCAAGACACAAGGTACAATAATCTTGTATTATAGTCCGTATATCGTTCTAAGTAGAGTGTGGGATACATGTTCTACATATACCCGTAGGTCACATGACAATCTTCCCCGCTTTCCCCCCTATAACGCAGTAGCTGAAGCCACTGCTACAAACAAGTGAATGTGGTGATATCGCAACAACTAGATAGCTAAATGTACGTCTATTATATAGTTAAATACCCCTCGATTTGACAACTAATATTGCACTCCTTATATTCTACATTTATGTAATCGATTCTATAGACTATTACGCGTATTTGTATCCAAAGATATCGCGATTATATGATGTTGTTGTTTAATAATTAATTGTAGAAGCCTAGTAAGACTACCTGGAACTTGGTGTTAGTGGGCGGATCCCTTAGCGCCATTTCGGGGGGATCCCCTACTAAAAACTACCCTAGACAATGTTTGCGCCACCATCTCGCTTAACCAAAACAACCACCATCACCAAAAAAAAAAAGCAAAAAATACCATTTCCCCCTCCCGGGGGGGGGGGGGGGGGGGGGGGGGGGGGGGCGACCAAGGTAGAAAAACCAGACGCACTGAGTTTTTATAATTAAGGCCCTTACCAACATCGGGATCGAGATAATCTAGGGAATATTGGAATGTGCCTTTATATGAACTCAGAGGAGAGATACCCTTTATGAATTGATCATGTGGCCAATATATTCTATCAAGTTCGACAACATCGGTTCAAGTAATTGCACAATTCTCGTACTTAAATATTGTGATAAAAGGTGGGCTGGGCAACTTAATAGACAGATCGCTATGTATACTTAGGTATTTTCTATTATATAATAAACTTGTAGATGGGCTGAATAGTGTACATCATAAGCGATTTCCGTTTATCTCCTGGTCTCAACATATGTACTTTTCGATTTTTGGCTCGGCGATATCCACTTTTTGTCCTAGACCTTACTCCCTATAGACTCAATTTTGCCTTCTAAGCTTTAAAAAGGGTCAAAAGGCAAAATTGAACCTATGAGGAGCAAGGTCTAAGACAAAAAGTGGATATTGTAAACCTAAAAATCGAAAAGTACATATGTTGAGACCAGGACATATAACAAGAATGGAAAATAAAGCTTTATTTACTATTCCCTCGACGCCACACATGTACGTTTCGATTTTTATGTTGGTCATATCCACTTTTCGTCTCAGAACTTATTCAGAGTCGCTCCGGATAAGGTCAATTTTGCCTTTTGATACAGATAAGCTCTCAACGGGGCTTATTTTAGAAGATCATCACTTCAGAAACCTAAAAATTGAGACAGACTTCTTGACTTCTCAGTTACGAGTCCCTTTCGGATGTGAAGGCGTAAAAACAAACGGGCACTGTAATTGAATAGATGGGCTGTGTTGCCACTTCTTTTGTTATAGATAACCTTTATTAGCGGCGCATATAACATAAATAGGTATATCTTGTCGAGGGATTTTAATTGCGCGCTTTTAGTAACACATTATTGTAGAATAAAGTATAGAATTTAGGACAGATACTCAATATCGCCCATTATACGCCTGTTTTAAATGTATTGTGCGATCCTACTAGCAAGTGTAAGTGGACCGCCTACGGGAAGTCTTAATAGCCTCAACCTTTGTACAGAACTAGACTCCGTTTAGCACTAGAAGATGGGATAACTTGCGACCTGAGCGTTGTTAGTACTAACAACGCTCAGTCCTGGCTCTATGAGTTATCTTTGGCCTCAATGCTCAGATATTGTACGAAGTTTGTCCACCTTTTAGAACGAATTTAACTACTGAAAATCGACAACAAAATCCATCTAATTCGATAACTGGGTTAAACTGAGACCCAGATGCTTGAAAACCTGGTCTGGTTGGCCAAGAAAACAAAGTCGCTTGGCCCAAGTGGCTTTGTTTTATCGGGAGTATGTTCTAAAAGTGGATAACCTTACTCTACCTTGAGTGCTCGTTCTCTTCTTGGCACCTTTCCCATTTAGAAGCGATAAGCGAGGGGCTATTTCAGCTATGTAGCAAGTATCTAGTAAAAAGCGAGATGGAATCCGAGTATATACGAGTATATATACAGGTTCTACAGTAGACATCATACGCTTCACATGCCCTCTTCAAGGCTGCATTTGCCATACAAAAGTCACTTGACGCAAATAGTACAGAGATATAGCCACCCAAATCGTCTTGTGAACTTGAGGCAAACACCAACACATCACACTTCAAATCTGCAGAACCGCTCTATCAGACCCCGCTTATTAGAAAGTTCTACCCTCTTCCAAGTTCTAACCAAATTCGTTCCATATCGGACGGATATATTCCGTTCCGTACTCCAGGTACCGCGGTATTCCTGCCAAGGCATGCACTCCACGACTAACGATAAAAATTCCCGATCGTTGCCGGGAGATCCTACCCACTTTTACCCAGCCATGGGCTTAAAATCGAGTTTTGACGGGTATGATATCCTTGTTTCAGTGACGACGCGACGTGGCTAATTGCCGTATCAACGATTGCACTAGCTAGATTCAACGTCGTTAACTTTTCCCGGTATGCGGCCATGGCCAAACCATCTGCCATGACAGGAGATACTAAAATCGGAGCTTGAAGGAGCTTGGAAGGGCTTGATAGAGCTTGGTACTTGGTATTATTAGTCCAAGTTATGCCAGAGCAGACAAATCTGTCTTTTCTTCAGACCAAACTTCACAAGTAGAAATTAAATCGAAACTCTTTTCCCATAGATAACTTTCGCACGGAGTAAGCACTAGTCATTGAAAAGAAGCGCATTCCATAACTGCAGAAATGAGGATATCGTGTGTCTTCTTCGAGCATAGATATAGAGAAGAGTCTAGAAAATTACTGGAAGTACTCATTCAGCGACATATTACAGATATTACGGGCTAACTGCTCGGAGGATTTCCAGCATGGAGGATCGTTGTCATCGTCCAGTTTCAAGCGCTAGACTCTCGTCTACCACAGAAGCAGCCCCGCATTTCGCTAAGCCGTATAGTTACTGTACAGGGAATATCTGGCAACACGAATATCAGAGTCCCTAAGAAAATACTCCTCCGTAGTCGTTAGCGCTCATTGTTATCAGTTGTTATCAGACTTTATTAGAGTCGGTGTTTCGTTACTTTCGCTAGGCGAGAGATTAGCAAAGGCATGAGGATAGCGCGGGCATCACGAACTGATCAACCGTTTGACAGACCAATGTCTTACCTCTTGACATACCCCTGTACAAGCACAATACCATCGAAAAGAAGTATATAAAGACCTCGATGTAAGCTGCTATTTTATTCTTCAGTATCAATCATTCACTTCTTCATTTCACATCTTCTACTTCCAATTCTTCTTCTCTGCTGCGCAGACCATTTTCTACCAAAAACCCATTTTTCAGACAAAACAACTATCTCACCATGAAGTCCTTCGCTTACATTCTTACTCTCGCTCTCGCCACCATTGTGGCCGCTGCCCCCAACCCAGACCCAAAGAAGAAGAAGGGAAAGAACAAGGAGGACGGATGCGACGAGGAGGCTGTCTGCAAGAAGGAGTGTGGCGATAAAGTCAGTAGTCTCCAAATCATTCATATCTCGCAAGTTACTAACTCATCTTAGCCGGTTAACGAGGCGACTTGCTCCGAAGACAACGTCCCAGTATGCAAGTGCGGTTAAATCGGCAAATTGAGACGGGGTGTTTTTTGTAGTTATGGTTGGAGGAGAGGAAAGGAGGGAAGACTAGGACGGCGCATTTTGTACGGAATTGCACACTACTTGTTGCGATCTCAGTACTTTGGCTAAACCGGGGTGGGATGTGTAATATCTCTCCGGCAGGATATTACTACTATTTGTATTTTGGAACTCACCTTCCTTTATACTTTCTCACCAATAAAGATTGATAACTCATTTCCGTTTGACCGCCTGGTCATATCAACACTAACCGTGAAGTCATAAATATATTTCCATGATCGTGTTTCTTTGCCATAATCAAGTCCAATAGGTATATGTGATATATTCCGTAGAGGAAAGCCCCCATTTCTACAACCATTAACACATCTACAACGGTTATAGAACGGATTCCAAAATAGGGGTATTCATCTAAGAGTTCTCGAGGTGTTGTCAAATGCAGGGGGTTTTTTGAGGCAAACTGTATTCGTCGATTAGTGTCTTTAAAGATATTGCCGTCTGTTTTGTCCTACCTACGTAAAACAAAAAGACGAGAGTCCCAATCGACCTTCTTTTACGGCTGCCAGTGCACTTGAAAATCGAGGTAACGCAGGCGTGAGAGGGTTTCAAGACAGGTGAGATCAACGGTGGCTACCGCAGCTCCTTTTTCAATTCGAGTGTCGTGCCCTGGAACTGCCCAAATAGGTATCTTACAAATTACAACTTACAGCCATGAAATCAGTACCCAACCATCTACCTACCTAGGTAGATACCAAGGAGTAGATATTTGAATCTCGTAAGCGCTTCCATAAAGACGAAACCCAAAGAAAGTCAGCGCAGAGTCGATATAAATTACTACCACTAGTCAGAAAGCGACAAACGAAACTTCCAAGCAATTCTTTAACTACGCCAACTTTACGGCCACATCCAGCGGTGGATGTGATAAATACCTACTGACCCAAACACTGAAACTTTGGCAGAGTACTTAACTCTACTATGAAACCCATTAGTTGAATCCCTTCTTTTTAAAAGGAACCTAAAATCTACCTATACTCCAGATTACAAAATCCAGGAAAAAGACATAGCTACTACCCTTAGTTTGGGCTTGTACCAATGGTGTAACTTCTTCCTCAGTGAACTGTTCTGATAACACGGTTAGAAGACTTCTGAGCACAGAAACTTAGTAACTTGTGCCTGGTGTGGACAGAGATGCACCTAAGTCAGTTCGCAGCGGAAGAAACAAATGTACTTTGTCCATCCATGTTCTTCCTAAAGGGAATGAAAATGCAACGAGGAAGCTTAGAGTCACTGTCCTGCGATTCTTCAGCTCACCATTTAGCTCCCCTGATATTCTGGGAAGATAAAAGGTATTACTAATTGGAGTCTAATTATTGTAAAATCGATGGAATGAACTAGCAAGTTAAAAAAGTTTAAAAAAGTTTAAAAAAAAAAAAAGAAACAACCAAAACCAAAACCAAAACCTGCAAAAAAAAACCTCCGGCCAGGTTCAAATACCTGGACGAACCGAGTTTTTGATTTTTTTTCTCCAGTGCCGGACCCCTACCCTCGATATTACTTGTCTCGAAACAGTGTGAGTATTTATTAGACACCCTCCTGACTGGGCCAGGCGCCAGAATCCCAGTTTTGATGTTGGTTGCTGTCTTATTCTAAAAGATCTAGGGATTTCGCTTCATTTGTGGGGGAATCGGGGATTCTGCGGGGGATTGTTGTATGTGGGGGCGACTGAGGGCTGGGGGTATGGACTGGCTTGGCTCGTCAGCATGGGAAACCTTGAAAAATAATATTCATATGAGGAAGTAGAACAGACCACTACATACAAGACGGGATGAAAAAGGAATTGCTACCTAGGACGAGTCACGTTGATGTGTTTACTGAAATTCCTGAATTTTAGTAACAACAAGAAAATACTCAGCATAAAAGTATGTAGTTGATTTACTCGAGTAGAATGCGATGTCTAAATTGAGAAGCCAGACCTACCATTTTGAGAGGAATTGGAGTAGATGTTTATGATTCTAGCCTATCTTTCCAAGTCCAACAATAGCACAGACATCAGATGGGCCTTATGAGAACCCAAGAAGTAATAGATCTTCAGTATATACCAATGAACTCACAATCATCTGAACTTGATCAAGACGCTAGGCAAACTACGGACTCCACCTCGTAAAAGAATGTTGCAGGTCGCAACTCTGCTATATCGCAAATAACCGTTGTTCTGTGCCTGACACCTAGAGCTGACTCCTTCGATTCTCTTACTCCAAGCTCGAGATTCCCTTCAAACAAACACAAGACATTGAAAGAAAAACAAGTAAACATGGTTAGCATAAGCGAAAGTTGGACAAGTATCATTCAGCTACCAAGCTACTAGCAACTCTATACATAAACGTTTTGCAAATGGGTATCTTTGGAAAAACAGCAAAACAGGAAAATAAAAGCAAAAGCCAGCCATGAATATATCCATCTCTTCCTCATTAGAGCGTTTCGCGTGGAATTCCATACCACAGTTTCTGTCATGCCTGCCGTGTACAATTCAGGCCATCATCGTAATCAATCCACCCATCTTTGCTGATCCCTATCATAGCCAATGACATCCAGGTCAACATTCAAGGTGCGAAGCATCATCGCCATCGTAAATTCCTAGATCAAAATTAGTCAAAGTTTTTAAGTTGTTTGGAAGGGAAAAAGTCACATCTTCCTCGCCGGGTCGTTCTCCCGTATCACCTAGACCCTTCTCACGTTGAGACTTCTCATTCTCCGTCTCTATCTCGATATCGTACTGATCGTACAACTCCCTCTTCCTCTTAGCTCTCTCTTTCGCTTCTTCGTCATCTTCGTCCTCATCATCGTCGTCATCATTATTACTCTGCTCATTCTCCCACTGACCCTGAAACTCCGCCTGCTTCTTCTGCATCTCCTTCCACGCTCTCGGACCACCCATTCTATAATTCGTCAGTACCTACCCACCAAAGACCAAAGAACCAATCCGGAAGAAAACAAATAAATACCTATTAACCCGATCCCTAACCCTCCCATACATCTCCTCCGCCGCCTCCCTACTAGCTCCCCTCCACTTCTCAATCAGAACCTTCAATTCCCCATCAATCTCCCCATCCTTACTCTCCCTTTCAATCTTCCTCGCCTGCTCAACAGTATCCAATTCCTCCTTCAACTCCTTCAATTCCCTTTCCAACTCCCTCTGAGTCTTCAACAGGGGCGCAATCGCCGGATCAGCATTAAGAACAGCCGTGGAAACAGGAGAGGAGAATTGTTTCTTCCTCGTCGTCGAGCGGGGTGTACGATTCAGATTCAGATTCAGGGGCGTAGTTGGAAGTTTAGGAATATTACTTGAGAGAACCAATTTTGAAGCGGGGGTAAGTTGTTTTTGGGTGGGTGTTGTGGATGTGCCATCTTGTGCTTTTACGGGAGATTTGAAGGGTGTTTTGAAGGGGGAGCGAAATGGTTTGGAGAGAGTCTTTGAGGCGTCATCGATGCGGCGGCGTTTGGCTGCTGGAGTGTACATCTTGGTGCCAGCTGGGCTTCGACGCAGGTTAGTGCTGGGATGTCAATTGGGGAGTATTGGTTGTGAACATGATCTTGACTGATGTTTGGATGTTTGTGAGGTTTGAGGAAGTCGGATATCAGATGGGCTTCCCCACGATAACGATAGCGTTGCCAAGACCTGATTGGGTTCTCGGGTCGGGATCGGCTGCGGGTATACTAGCCGTGTCCCGAGAAAAATGGAGAAATGGAGAAAGGACCTCGCGAGCTGCCCAGGTGACTAGCCGAAGTATCGAAGTATCGAGTATAAATTCCAAAAATGTATGAAGGTGAAATTCACCATCTGAGGAACCGGCTAACCCTGCAATTGAATCAAAACACCCCTGCAGGTTCTAATGTATGTCGTTCGCTGTTTATGCTTAAACAGCGAAGACTTGTGAATCTTAACCCAGCCAGGCCATTCACCATATAAAACGTGCCAGTAAATAGTTCACCGATTGGTGTAGTTAAAACTCTTCCAATAGTGGACAGGGCTAGGCCCTTTACTGTTACACAGCATCAGACCAATGAGGCACACAAAGAGTCTCAACAAATCAACAAAAGGAAATTGAACTTAAGTTCTTGGAGCCTCTACACTAGGAGGCTTTTATTGGTATCCGGAGCTTCCTTCCTTTCAGGAAGCCTTCTATCCATAACAGTACGTGAATATCAACCATTCTGATAACAGAAATCGATCCACCACATAAACAGGTCATACTCACATTTCATACCGCTAATTAAAAACGTTCAGCACCTTCACCACATGAATAGAGGGAGGACACTACATTCAGAACTTATTTATTCAAAGTATTCATTCTGGTCTGGGCGATTCTAGAGTAGCGAACTAGTCTAGCTATGACCGCTGTACCTGGATACCCTAACCATCAAATTCGTAGTATCGTAGCATGTAATCAACTCTGCCATATGAAGCCACAAATTTAATCTTATCACGTCCAAAATGACGTCCTAATTCATTGACCCCCACCTGGTCTGTTCCCTTCATTCTCTCCGTCACAGACGATGGCACAGCCATCCCACATGAGCAACGTTGGTTATTACACTAAGAAAACTTCTCCCTTTCTGCCCCAGGCTACTCTGGCTTCGCTTGGGTACCCACTGCCGTTGGCGATTTGGAGATCTCATCAGGAGTGGTGTGGACGGAAGGCGAGTGCGAGTTAGCGACAGCGACGGGTTCATCGTCGTAATCTTCGTGCCAGAAGTCCTTCTTGCTACACCAGTTTTAGTATTAAAAGAATATACGGGACAAAGGAAAACATGAAAAAAAGAAAAGAGAAAATGTTTACCCCTTGCTAGCTCTAATAAGCCAAGCAGGAAGAATGCCACCCTTGATTCGGTAAGACCATGGTTCCTTATATTTTTTGTCCATCGGAACAATTCGACCGCCGGAGAGGACCTCGACGGCCCAGATGACGCTGTTGATGACGATGTAGGAGCAGACACCAGCGATAAGTCCGTAGGCGATCGAGTAGGTGAACGGCATGACGGCCAAGGTGATGAACGCTGGAAGAGAATCTCCCCAGTAGTTCCAGTTGATGTCTTTAGCAGATCTGGCCATCATTGCTCCGACGACAATAAGTGTGCATCCCGTAGCCCATGGTGGAATAGAGGCAAAGATTGGGGCGAAGAAGATCGAAATAAAGAAGCAAAGCCCCGTAACCATAGCTGTGATTCCGGTCTTGCCGCCTTCAGAAATACCTGCTCCAGACTCGATGAATGCCGTTACTGGGGAAAGTCCAAAAAGAGATCCAATGGAGATACCAGCAGCTAAATAGAAGTTAATAAAAATCAATATGACGAGGTATGGTGAGGAACAAAGACTTACCATCGACGATATAGGCCATTGCAGAGCCCTCGAAATCCTGTGTTTCCTCGTCGATAGCACCGGCGAAACGTGCCATGGCGTACAAAGTTCCAGTACAATCCAAGATGTCGACATAGAGAAAGGTAATCAGAGCAAGACCAAATTGGCCCGAGACATTAGAAACATCCCATTCCTGAGCGTGAAGTGTTTCCTTGATCGGGTGGAAATAGACAACCTTTTTGAAAAAGTCAAAAGCATCATCTCCAATTGGTGTATGGGGGAAGTATGTAACAGGCGTGTTACGTGGCCAAGAAATGATAGAGACGAGCAAGATACCAAAGATGATTGCACCCTTTATGCGGTAGGCCAATAAAATTGCCGTGAGGAAGCCACCGCAAAACATTCCAACCCACAGCGTGGGATTCTTCATCTTGACTGATCCAGGGCAGGCTCCTTCGACCCTTTGGGAGGGTAAACAGCCCGCAAGTTCCAGGGGAGTATCTCTTCCTCCAGTGACGACACCAATACCAGCGCTGTAGGTCATTCCAATAATAGCTATTTTCAGGTTAGCCTTTCCATCTTTAAGCTTAATTTGGGGATTCACTTACTCAGGTAAAGCCCAATTCCAACACCAGTCCCAATCTTGATGGAGGCAGGAATTACTCTAGCAAGCCATTGTCTCATTCCAAGAATCGACAAGCCTATAAATACAAAGCCTTCAATGAAGATGGCAGTCAAAGCAAGCCTATAAGGAACGGGTCCAGTTCCATGAAATCCAACAACAGTGTATGTGAAATAGGCGTTCAGACCCATACCAGGCGCAAGAGCAATAGGCATGTTTGCAAGGAGACCCATGGAGAAAGAGGTGAGGGCGGCGACAGCGGCAGTTCCAGTGATGAAGTCACGTCTAATGACAGAGAGACAGAGGCCATAGTCTACATCAGTAGAGCAAGTACGATCAGTGGTGCTGTTGCAAACACAAGTTCCACCGCTATCAGTGAGAATTGTTGCATTGACCTATTGATCATGTCAGTTTTATTCATATCAGGCAACAAAAGCTGATTGTCCAAAGGCTTTAACAGAGTTTTGAACGTTATCCCTAAGGCTTGGGATACTTTTCAGTTAAGTCACACCAACCATCCAGCACAGTTCGACAGAATGTGCAAGATGATCTGGGTTGTTGAATAGGCTAAAAAAGAATGGAGTTAGGAACCGATCAAACTTACTGAGATGATGTAGGCCATGGCAAAGAAAGTAGCAATGCCAGCGCGGAGCTCAGTAAGGAATCGTGAGCCAGGACGGGTTTTCCTATGGCCAGAGCCATCCAAGCGGAAGCGTCGTCCTACGAAGCTAGTAGCAACGGCATCGTTGATTCTGGTAGTCCAACCAACAACCATGATGTACAGTTGTTTGTGCTTTATGCTTGTTTGATCGGTTTGATCGGTTTGATCTGTTTGATCTGTTTGATCAGTGGTGATCGGATCCTTTGCGCACTTCAAAAGGCGATGTGGTGTTGATGATCTAACGGTGAAGGAAGCAGCAGAAAAGCCATCAAAGAAAATGTTGAAGAGGATGGTCGAGCCGACTAATAGCAATCACTACCCCGCCTAGCCTCCGACAGATCCATCATATAATCAATTCACTACCTATGTATGACCAGGTACTAGACCCATCCTTATCTATCACTTACAAGGATCGGGGAAAACTGGAAACAACGGGGAAAATCCGTCGTCCTATTTGTCGCTTCCGTTATTCAGGAATCGCCAAGATTAATTACAGACCACTCGTTGCCCTTGGCACCTTTGACATGCATGCAAAACGGGTAAGCTTCTTCTTTAGGAAACCACACCCCGTCAAGTACGCGAGCGGACTCAGCGGAGAGCTGAAATTTAGACAGCTGTTGAGTTTCTAGAGCATGAGAGCATGAGAGCATGAGAGCATCCAAAGGTTGAAAGGTTCGGGGGGCGCCGGGAAGAGAGGACTAGTAAAATGAACCACCACTCATCTATCAGCCTTCGTCCCAGCTCTCGAGACTAGCTTGCAATTGCTCCAAATATCCACATCAACCAGCAGAATTGTTCAAAGGCTTCAAGCGCACAACTGCGCAAGAAGACTGACCCAAAGAGGATAGACAACCTTGGAAAATGTCGAACACAACTCAAAAACAGGAAGCAACTTCCATCCATTCAAAACATATGCTGTATACACTAGATGCGTTCAAAATTCATGTAGTTCTTTTTACACGCTAAAAACCTACTCTTCACGCTTCACTAAAGAGCGATTAATGCCCAACTCCACCCGCAGCCCATTGCCCAAACTCTGGGTCCCCAGGTTGTGGAAAAACCCCTCTATCTTCCTGTGCTGCTCCGTTTCCAGGACCCGCACCCGGCTGCACTCCTGCAGCTTCACCCTGTCGGTGGGCCTGCTGATGCTGATTTCGGTAATAAATAAGAAACACCAAAGAAGCCACAAGTCCGACAACAATCAGACTTTCCAAAAGCCCATCTAATTCAGCAATGGTATCTTCGTAAAATCCATCTACGTCTCCTCCAGGCATGGGATCGGCCTCAGAGAGAAAATTGTTATCATCATAGTCATCACCATAGTATGGGTGATCATCCTGAAGAAAGTTGGCGATCCACTCAGACAGTGACCATTGCTTCTTAGGAGCTACGATACGTTAGAACTTGTTATGCAACAGGTAAAGAGTTACGCATCCACTTACCTGGTTCATCTTGTATGGAGTTTACTCTGCCATGAGTGAACGTATTCCAAGCACTTCTAAGCCGAAGCTTGAACAAGCTTAACGTAACTGGCAAATATGCCTCGTCGTTGGTCTCCAAAGCGTGATCGTAGTACCGCTTAGCGAGATGGAAGTCCTGGTCCAGACCAACCCCATTTTCATGCATCCAGCCTAGATTGAACAGGGCTTGGGCACTTTGATGGAACTCAGATGCTGCAGTGTAACATGCCGCGGCTTTCTCCATATCGGCATGTGTCCCAATGCCATGGAGATAGTAATCGCCCATCTTGACCATGGAATCAATATTCGTCTGCTTTGCTGACCGAGTCCAGTAGATCAGAGCTAGAGCGGAATTTTGTAAGAATGAAGCTCGAGGAACCTTCATGGTTAACCAAGAAGGCAGATCCCATTTCGATTTCTGCTGGTCGAGAAGGTACGCTACATTAGCTTGACCCTTTTCGTATCCCTGTTCCGCGGCAAACATGTAATCGAGCAGAGCCAATTCCATATCTCCCTTCTCGTATTCATGATTTGCTTCAGCAAAAGATGATACGAAAGGTTCGGCCTTTTCGGCAACACTCTTGTAATAAGCTGTTGCTAACCCACAACTGCGTTCTCTTCCAATTCCAAGATTGATCATTTCTCCAAGGTAGTAAAGGGATTCGATGTTGCCGTAGCGTGCAGCAAGCTCAAAATAACGATTTGCAACTTGCAAGTCCTCTGGTCCACCTTGGTCGAGGTGCAATGCGCCCATAGCAACCATTGCAGGTGCATAATCTTGTTTTGCCGATGCTTTGAACAATTCGGTGGCCTTGGGTATGTTCTTTGGAACTCCCAAACCATCAAGATACATGATACCAGAGAAATACTGAGAACCAGCATCACCACCTTTGATGCCGCGCTGGAACCAAGTATTCGCCTTCTCGAAATTCTGATCCAGTCCCTCGCTTCGCAAAAACATTCGACCAAGATATCCCGCAGCTTTCGAAGCAATCTTCTCCAATTCCATTTTGTCGGACTCAATCGCTCGGCCATCTTTTTGCCAATACAATCTCGCCACCCTCATGAAATACAACCTTGCGCTCTTCAAATTTCGCGGGAGCCCTTTCTGGCCATCATAATGTATACGGCCAAGACTAAACGTGGCCTTGAAATCGCCTTTCCTAGACATCAAATCCAGGTATTCCAAAACATCGTCCAGCGCAGCGTGAGCATCCGAGCTAGGTCCTTGTTTATTCGCGTTGGAACCGGAACTCGAAAAACTTGCGCCCTCTCCGTAAACCCCGCCATCTTCATCTGCAAGTCGAAAGGAGTCCGCAACCCATGCCATCCCACCTGGAGGCCCTGATCTGAACCAATCGACTGCTTTCTCTGCAACATTCTTGTAGTACTTGACCGCAGTTTCGCAGTTTCGTACTGTTCCAATTCCGCTATGGTGTCGATGCGCCACAGTCATTTCCGCTCTCACATTTCCTCCAGCGGCCGCAAAAGTGTGGTATAAAAGAGCTTTCGCCTGGTCTTGTGGTACAGCTTCTCCAATGCCTGTGGCGTACATAAATCCCACCATATGCTGCGCGGAGCTGTTTCCATTCAACGAGGCAAGCTGGTGGTATCTCCTAAATGCCTCTGAATAATTTCTGGGATATGAAAAGTTGCCGTAAAAGTTCATCTGAGCCAAAAGAAAGATCGCATCTGAGTTCTTGATATCTGCTGCCTCTTCCAGCAGCTGCACTGCATCTCCTACAGGATATGGCACTTCCTTGTTAGGCTCCGTCTCCTCTGATCCAGCAGAAGACGGTCCTTGGGCCGACATCTTGGGGAGCATAGCCCAAACATATTGTGTGATTGCTCCTGTAATTCCCAACGTCTTCCGTTTCGGTCGTGGATTCGTTCGCTCGAATTTGCGGAGGGATGCGAGGGCTTTCTGAACTTGCTCTGTGCCTACTATTTATTAGCATAACTTCCAAGCATCCCTTCTTCATATGCCTACCATCGGATTTCTTCAAGGTCTCGTCTGTGTCGTGGAGCGGGTGCTGGGAAGGCTCTGGTGCAGCTTGGGCCGCAATAGTAGGTTTCGTATGCTGTTCAGCTGATTGTACCTCGTCATTACCAGCAACCTGGAGAGCATATGCTATGTGGAATAGTTGAAAAAAGACTGCGGCAAATGTTAGTTCGGTTTGCGGCGTTGGGAAATAGCTGACTAGCTAAACATACAAATTGCCACGAGCGGGAACAACCGCAGCCGGTCTTTCATTTTGAATATTAGGAATCCCCTTGTGCCAATAGCAAAGTGCAGTGGAGGGTTACCGGTGCATTTCAAAAAGTTGGTTGGCAATCCGTTCCTAACGGATCGTGTTGTTGGGACTTGGTCAGATTGGATAGGTGTTGATAGCTGGCTTCTTCTCATTATCGGCAGGCGGAGCTCAGCCGAGTTTCCAAACCCCTCACAACAAAGACAGATTACCAACCACCAAATCTGCAAGCAACAACGCCAGGGTAAATTTTTGATGAGTATTCGCGATTTGAATTGCTTATTATTCACATTCTACTTATTTCCTGAAATATCTGCCCTTTTTTTATAGCTTTTAGTAATTATTTGGTCAATCGGTGCACAAGCTATCTATTCACCCCTCCAAGCCTTGACTTGGCCATCTTCACCGGCAGTCAGAACAGTTTTATGCTAGTGGATTCGTTAGCTCTTGTCATCTTTATATTAGATCCAACTTACAGAATCCAGAAAGCAAAAAGATCTAACAATCTCAGAGCCATGAGCTCGTGATAAAGTAACCTTCGACTCTGGTACAAATTTCCATGTAGGATCCTTCTTGAGCTGGATGAGATCAAAGCTCTGACGACTATAAACCCATCAATCATTTCGTTCTACGGCGCTTAGGGTTTGGACAACTTACCTGTGTGTTCCGATACCAATTACCGCTCCTCCGTCTGGTCTCCTCAGCACGTTGGCGATATATTCGCCACTCAGCAGTTCTCTCATATCTCCGAAATTGGTTGGTGGTGGCTCCTCCATTCCCTCCTCGGGATTCGTTACCAATTCATACATTGAGAACTGTTCGTCATGTGAGAGTGCGAATATGTCTGTATCAGTGATGAATCCAGCGTGATGTACGGAATGGCCATGGTTGATGGTTTGGTGTAGAGCTTCTTCCTCGTCGGCGATAGTGGTGTTGTAAATGTTCACAAGCCCGTCTGTTGAACCAGACAATAAGATTTGCGGTCGGCTTGGGTGGAATTCGAGCTGGAAGATAATGAGCATGCAATTTATGGATTTGTTTTGGAATACATACTTCTGTGACATCGTCACTATGACTCTCGATATATTGTACTGTGGGTTGTCCGAGATTTCTCGTGTCCCTAGATACGGAGATACGTCAACTACAAGATCCTAAACCAGAATCTTTGGCGAACTCACCACATGGCCACTGTAGCCTGATGATTCGTCAACTCAGTTCCTGCTGCAATTGCATATGGAAAAGAGCAAGCCAGTGATAAGATTGGAGCACTCTGGTCTATAAAATGTCAGTAGCAATTCTAGAGCAAAATCTACCCCACCACCCCGCAACAAAAACTTGAAGATATAGAAGATGAAAATCAAACTCCATAAGAACCAGAACCAATCCAATACAAAGCCCTCTTCATCTCCCACATCTCCAACAAAAAGAAAGTAAATAACTTACCAACCGTAACCTCGGCAACCTTACTCCCAGTCCTCAAATCCCACATCCTAACCTTACCCTCCCTTCCTGCAGTAGCAACAATCACCGCGCCCGCCTCCCCATTAGCATCGACCGCCTTTAGACACGTAACATCCTTATTCACATCTTTGATCTCCTTCAATGGTTTCTCAGTCAAATTCCCTGGATCAAGAACTCGTAAGACATCGTCGGAAGAGATTGTCGCAAGTCCTGCGGCGGTAGGAACAATGTCATAAATGTATGTATTTTCTGGTTTGGTGACCTGAAATTGGTCAAGAGCGTCGAGCGTGTACATTTTTATAGGTTGGTTGTTGGTTGGTGGAGGATATGTTTGAGGCTTATTTTTCTCTTCTCTCGTGATGAGAATTTTTGGTGATGGGGTTTTGGCGTCGCTTCGGCTTTGGAGGCGAGCTTGTGATCAGAACATGAAAATTTTTGATGAGAGGAACGAATGAATGAACACTTTAATATAAAATGATTTTATAGATCGGGCTTCACTGGGGCCGTTGGATGAAATTTTAAACGGGGGTTTTCAATTGTTATGTAGCTATTTATTGTATACGGTATTCAAGTAAAACCGAGCAAAACGTATTCATTCTACGAAAAACCGTGTGAAGCAATGCGACTTGCAGGCAGAATTTTTCCATATCTCAGACTCTTGTGCCTTGTATCTTCAGTCAGAAGAATATATGGGTCTTCTATATCAGTGGAAGTAAAAAGGACTTAATTCTTGAAAAGATCCGCTTAAGAACCGTTCCTGTTTTTGTAAGGTCCGTGGTTTAGTAGGTTGGTTCTCGAAGACAATGTCAAAAGCCCGAAGGACTCAAAGGGTCCTCTCACAAAATCACACTCGCCCACATAAATACAATGAGTGGGCCACTTTCTAATTCCATATTTAGGATACTGAGACCATACAGGTCAGAAGCTAGGATATGCAAAAATCTATAGCCCAAGATGAAGCAAAGTCATCCAAGAATAGTCATGAATAATAATACAGTATGTGTCTCTCAACACCCACTCTGGCCTAATTCCTCCTAAAACCGTCAACGTCATCTGGACACTCTTCTACTGTCGAATCTCCCTTTACTGTTATACCAAATTCCAAATTCAGGTTAAATATGCCCCCACAAGAGAAGAATCTTCGGATGGTAGTTCCCTGGAGCGAATACTGCTTATATACACCAAAGCCATCTCGACCTGGCTCCCCAAGAATAGCAAGAATTTTCAGACCCTTTGGTACACCCTGATAATCCCGGTCGAAAATCCAAATATGCAAGGAAAAGTCCATTAACAACACCCCCATCTAAGAAGGAGAATGAAGCTTAGAACCCAGAACAATTGGGTTCTCTTTTCGACGGAAGTAATTGTCCGGTTGGCCGCGATTAATCTCAAGGGTTTGGCCAGTACTAACGAAAACACATGATAACCCCCCCTTTCCGTTTCATTATCTGCTACTGCGGAAACATTAGTACCTCCATCTACTCCCATTTTTCCATTTTTCCATTTTCCCTTTCCAAAGTCCAAGCGTGCGTTTCTACGAGTATTCCTCTATAAAGAAAGCTGACGATAATGATGCTGAGACATAAAAAGATTAATCTCTCCAGAGGATACAGATTGGCACCGAGTCAAATAAAGGCAATTTGGACTCGACTGGAGAGAAGTGCAAAGTCCCATTAGTTCTCCCTATTATGTCAAGAGTATGAACCAAGAGCCTCTTGACTATTTAAAACATCAAAGGAGGCTCACCAATTCGGCTAAAGGGATTGGTAGCTAAGGTGACGAGATATCTCTTCTAAAAAGAGTCGTAGTGCATAAAGGGGGGTAGTTAACTTTTTCTTTACTGTGGTTTCTTTTCATGCTTGACTGGAGTAATTATAGAATCAAATTAAAAAGAATGCTCATTGACCTGCCGGATTTATTATCGATCTTTCTGCTTGATCAAGTGGAAAAACTTATTTGAGATTCAGAAAGTTGTTGTTATCCATAATCATACGTAGGTTTTCAATAGGTCACTGAGTCCCTTGAAGTTTTCTCTTTTGGGAGATAGTAAAAGAGAACAGTTAATAGAATAGGCTTTTGATATATTGAGCCAGAATTTGTTACAATGTAGTGCTAGCTTAATGGTTATCTGGTATATACTACCTGTTCTACTAGTCGACGAAGTAGCCTATTGTTCAAAGGCAAGGTTGTGGGTGCTGATCGTGGTATCCTGTCATTCCCCAATATCTTTTTTCTTGACGTAGCTGTCCCAGTTCCTTGCCTTACACTCCTCTTTCTTTCAAAGATAGAAAGTCCCCTCATACCCTAATCCTTCAGCAAAGTTCCCTCATCGTTTGCTCTTCTGGCTTTCCCATAACCAATTTTGAGTGATAGCCAGTATCAACGATCAGAGAGCGAGATTTAAACTCGCAACCCATAGCCTTTCAACTATACTTATCATGCTTATTCTTAACCTTAACCAGCAGCAACGCCTCATGATAATCCCCCTCCCTCCTGGCCCTCTTCAACTTCTTCACCTCATCATCCTCCAGCTTTCTCCCAACCGCCTCCTCCAACTCTTTCCTACTAATCTTCTCCCTCGCCTTCTCTTCTTTCGAAGCCTTCAATTTCGGCTTAAAACGTGCCTGCATCCGTATCCTTAACGTGGTATTAAAAGTAATAGCCTCTCCATCACCGCGTATTTCCGGCAACGCGCCGGATTTCGAGGACGTAGAAGCTTTAATGGTAAGGAATGTTTCGCGGAGGGTCTGGATTTGGAATGTGCCAGGTGTGTCGGCGGTGGGTATACAGAGGAAGGTTTCGAGGGGGGAGACAGCTTCGGTGGATGCGGTTAGGATGCCGTATTTGTCGCATCCTAGATATCTACTCAATTGTCAGCTTTAAATTCCCAATTACAAAGCAGAAAAGGGTAGGAAAACTCACCGTCCATGATGTCCCTTGAATGTGTAGTTCTCCGTTCCAACAACTTTATTCGCAACCCATACCTGCCTCACATCATGGGGCTCTGCTGTCGCGGGATCATTCTCAATGATGTTCTCGAGCGCACTGGCGAATACCTTTCCATTCGTGTCGCATGCTATACATGAAGGCGTATCGGAGGGTAAAACGAAAATTATGGGACCGACAACATCTCCGTTTGCTTCTGCCGTTACCCAACTATCGTCATCTACCGGACCATCATTCGCATCGTCTGTTTTGATCGCGACTTCTTTTCCCTTCGAGGATGATGTTCCTTCGTCGCCAAATTTATCAGCGACATCGACACGCTTGCGCTTTTTAGTTTTCTTGTCGCCTTTGAATGTTAATGCCTTGACCATGTTGAGAGAATGAGATATATTGGTGGAATTGTTGCAAAGACCAGGAACTCTGGAGCTTGGGATGTTGTTGACTAGCACAGATCAGGAAGTTCCCAGTATCGGGGATACTTCGGCTCTGGGGAATGATAGAGAATCGGCGGGGTCCGAGGTTCATTCACACTTGCATTGAGAATTTAAATATTGGTATTTAGAACGACAGACGAGTTTGGTTTTACATAGACTCAAAAAGATATTTGTACAACTCTTATATTTGAAGATACATGTGCAAATGTCTTCGACTGCAGTAACAGTAAGTCTTGAGGACTTGAAGAATGGTAAGTAGAAAAGTCCACCCCCACTTGTTTATATCCATCCGTCCACTAACTCACATACCAGGCAAAATCCCCTTCTCAACCCTCGAAGCTGCCTTTGGACCAGATTCTCTAGGAATAATAATCGTCAAAGATGTTCCCTCAAAATTTATTGAGCTCCGTCATCGTCTTCTCTCTTACTCATCCTATCTCGGAAATCTTCCCACGAGCAATCTAGGTACCAACCCCTCCATGACCCCCAAGACATATCGCTAATATCCACATAGACAAACTCGAGAATCCAACCGCAAAATACTTGACTGGTTGGTCTCTGGGTAAAGAGACTTTGAAAAATGGTCAAGTAGACACCCTAAAAGGCTCCTACTACGCCAACTGCGCATTCTACGTCGACCCCTCTCTCTCCTGCGCAAAACCCACAGCAGATTTCTCACCAGACAACTTTCCCGAGTATCTCTCCGCCAACCTGTGGCCCGGCGAGGACATACTACCAGGTTTCAAAGCTACCTTCGAGGAACTATGTAAACTAATCATCGACACTGGAGTTCTGGTCGCGAAAGCATGTGACCTCTACGCAGAGCGTGAAATCGATGGATACACCAAGGGGTATCTAGAACATGTTGTGAAGACAAGTACTACCACCAAAGCTCGACTTCTGCATTATTTCCCGGCTGTGGAGAAGGAGGACGAGAAAGAGGAGAATGAAGATGATTGGTGTGCGACGCATTTAGATCATGGGTGTTTGACGGGTTTGACTTCTGCTATGTTTGTTGATGAGACGAGTCAAGTTCCTGTTGTACCAGTAAGTCAAAATCACTCAATTTGAAACAAAATGAAAAGAGGAATGAAAGGCTAACATAAACCAGACGACAACCTCACCCCATCTCCCAACTCTAACCGAGCTCTCAGCATCCCCCGACCCAACAGCAGGTCTCTACATCCACTCCCGCTCCGGAGAAACAGTCCAAGTCAAGATCCCACGGGACTGTATCGCTTTCCAAACAGGCGAAGCATTAGAACGCATCACCAAGGGGAAATTCAAGGCTGTACCTCATTATGTACGTGGTGTCCGACCTGGGTTTGGGGGAAAGGAGTATGAGGGTCATAAGATTGCGAGGAATACACTTGCTGTATTTACGCAGCCGAATCTTGGGGAGGTGGTGGATATTGAGCAAGGGATTACTTTTGGGGAGTTTGCGAGAGGGGTGGTGGAGAAGAATACTACGAAGTAGAGTATGTGATGGGATGTGAATTGACTGATGTTCTTGGATCTGGTTGTGTGTGTGATATCTCTTGATGCCTTTTCAATTTGTATGCTCTCTCACTCCGCTGCTATACTTCGCGAGCCTTTCGCCAACTAAAAGTTCACGTCGTGAGGATTTGAGAACCACACAAATACATGATGAAGAGACCGTATTTCATATCAGATATCCCCAAGTATGGAAATCTAATAGCTGTATATACATACATCACTCTCTTTTCTAGTCCAGCTTATCACCGCATTACCTCTTCACAAATCCTTTCTATTACACCTAACCCTCATTATCCGACCTCAACCCAACCCTACAGTTGAATGATGAAGGGCTAGCTATCAATTCTACACATTACATACCACAAACACTTACCCAAAAGTAGATTTTTCACTCATCTCACTTATTTCACAAAGAAAGAAATGATTCCATTCTATAGATCTCTCAATTTTCCAATTTCCAACAGGATAACAAGTAAGTAAGTATAAGTTCACCATTTAATACATATAAAAACAAATTTCGGATTCCTCTTCTTCTATTACAATAAAATAACAAGAATACCGGAATAGATAGATACCTATATACCCTACCGTCTTCCCCAACCCATTTAGTTAGATATGGACCATTAATCCTGTGACATTACTGTATGGTAGTAACTTCATACACCTACACCTACACCGAGTTGTTTTCGAGACCACGCTTGAGCTTTATATAGCTTTCCTGCTCCACCTCAAAAAGTAACTATATTTTATGTTTAAGGTTTTAATTATTGTCTGGCTAGGTTTATAGATTATCATAAGATAATACTGTACAATGTATATAGTTGAGTAATATCTCTTAGGGATGGATGGGGGTTGAAGAATGAGAATTAGGGTGAGATGGTGTGAGTGGTGGGTGGGATATAGATATACAGTACCGTGTTTTTGAGTCTGTGGTAGAGTGAAGGAGGGATGAAAGGAAGAAAGGAGTTCATGTGAACTTGAAGTTTGCGGATAACGGACGATACGGTTCAATACTATATACAATGTAAAATTGTTCACAGCCTTGGAAGTTACTTCATTACAACGAAAGAAAGTATGAAGCACGAATTCTGTAGTAAATCACAAAATATCCTCCCTCGTTTGGAGACAGAAGGTCTGAGCTTACGTTCTTTGTATTTTTGAAGAGGAGTGATGAATAATATCTAATGTTGATCTATATATACAAACTTGACTTGCAAAAGTAGGACCTATTATTACTTGCTGCCTTGGTAGACTGGTAGTAAATATATACCCGGTAGGAGATTCAGATAAGCGTACCGAGTACTGTACATGTATCGGTATTATTCTAGCTATAATCCGAAATGTAAAGCTGCAAAAACTGCGAAGCATATGATAATTAAAGACACTAGAATTAAAGTCGAGAAATTGTACGTAGTATTGAAATTCTCAAAACCAAGGTTGTGATTCACGTAAAATATTTAGTCCTCTTCTCCTGGGCGTTTCCTCAGGATGTTTCAAGTTTAGCTTCTTCGACTCCGTTGATTGCCGACGATCAGTGAGTGAGTTACTACCGGGTTTCGGTTCGGCTACGTGCATAGTACACGATCTGGTGGGGCAAGAGAGCTATTGTACAGTATTTGAATTGTCCACCCAGTAAGTGACTACCTAGTACAATACAATATCAATTTGATGATACATCGATTGGTATCTAGTCTTGCCAAAAAAAAAAATAGATAAATGACGTTCTCAGAAACGTGATAAAAAAACAAAAAATATCACATAACAGACACCCCCTAACACCTAACAACACGCCAACAACCCCAAATATTTCCCACCAATCCAATCAGCGTCCCCCGTCTACTCTACTCTACTCTTCGGGCCTGCCTACAAAAACCACTAAATATTATTGATATCCCTAATTGGTATACCACATTTCCAGTCACCAAAACTGGGTGGGAGTAAACCTGTCCGCGTGGCTTAGTTATTTAGTTAGTCGGTTGGTGTTCAACCCATATGCGCCGCACCGCTAGCTGTTACGGCGCCCCCTAGCCGAGCGACAGCTTTTCAGTGTCGTTGTGCTCGAGTACTTAAAAAAGTGTAAGTTAAGTTTTTCCGACTGCAATTATTTGTTTGTAGTAGGTACTAATGAATGATTTATAGGTAGTGAGAGAATAAATAATACGATAGCTGCCGTGAGAGATGTAAGGCTCCCTCTGTTTAGCGGAGGTGGAGCCTGAACTCTTTTGCTTGTTTGATATTATGTTTTATTCTTTTTTTTATTTTTTTATTCTTATACTGTCTGTCGCTCTACTTGAGAAAATCAAATTGGATTGGATGTAAGGTTAAGGTTGTTCTCTATTCTACTACTACTATATGCTAATAATCCTTCGCGACTTTAGAAAATATCTACCTAGGTAGGTTTTGCCCTACAAAAATTCCCCAGAGATGGCCCAACTCAAGGGTGAGGGCCCCTCTCTTAAAATATCACATGTACGAGTACCTAGGTAGATAGAATCATAGACCAACCCAACCCCCAAAATATCACGGTTTTAGCCATACTTCTTCAAACATCAAAGAACACCAATAACGAAGAAAGCAGGTCGGATTTATGGCCCCAAAAAATCGACCCTTCCGTTTAACCGGCAGAAGCAGAAATCCCTTGCATAAAGGGGAAACAACCGACGTTACGTTACCACCTCACCTACCACAGCTGGATATGGAGGCGCAGGACATCATGCAGACCAAAGATGGAAATTCTTCAAAGCACTTCTGCTGCGGTTGCCATGAAATAATGTCAACGCGTACCGAGTACTTTCCTTCATAATTGAGATGACGGAGAAACACGGACATGGGATGATGTTCGGTAGGTTTGATATGCCGATGCGAAAGAGGATATCAGAGTTTGGAGTGGTGGGAGGAACCTGCGTGATAATGGGGAATAACGAGATCCAAGTTCGCATCCCGGATCCTTTCTTGCAGCGAACTCGAAGGTGTTTTCAACTTGCCACTTTGCAGGTGCCGAGCCGCACGGTGAGTTGTTACAGTGGCATCCTGGTTGGTGTTGGGTTCTTATCGTGATATGGTGATATAGGTAAGGTTGGGGACTGGAATTCTGGCATTCCTGCCAGCCCTCGGTGCAATTCCATCATGGATGACCTACTTCTGCTATGTAAAACTTGATTTCTTCCGATGCATATTGATCTACATATTATTCTGATATTGGAGGGGCCAGAGATGTGATAAGAATAGAAATATTAATAGAATCTGAGTAGATTCAATACGTGCGATCCGAATTCATCTGAAGAAAAAAGGTCGGATTTCCATTTCTGGACCTGCAGAAGCGCCATGACGCCCCCGTTGTGTACCTGTTGTGCCTGTTTCGGTGGATGAGATCCGATGGGGTCGGGTCGGGTTGGGGGTTCGCCGTTGAGATGGTTTTTGTGGGGTGCGTGTTCACTGTTCTTGCTCCTGGATCCCTTCGCCACGCTGGCTGTCGCCCCCACTTTCCCCATCTTGACCCCTGATCGACGACTCATTCCGATGTCAAAATCCTGCTCGCCCCAAATGTCAACGTTTGTGCATCCGATGCATCGACCCTTGATCTTAAACAAGGCTTAGCTCAGGCCCCAACTTTTATATCTGCATAAGGCAGCGTCATATATGAGCATAATTGTGATGGGTTTAATTGCCGCTTTTACCTGGAGATTTTACCCGCCAATGTGGATCCTCCCAGCGCATTCTCATTCTCCCTGGAGGCGTTTCAAGGATGATCTCAAGGATGACCTCAAGGACGAGTGATATCTGGCGAAGTGCTCGCAACCCCCAACCGAGTTCGCGCTTGAAGAAAGCTTTTTGCTCCATCTGCGCGCCTACAGCTGCAATTAATTCTGAAAATCTGTAGTCACATAAAAATAGTAATCAGAAATCGTTAATTACTTTCAGATGTCAAGAGTTCATCGGATTTGACTTGGTTAAACAGCCCCCAAGAAGTGATTCGCGATGCCTTGGCATGGACCACGATCTCTCACACACAACATTCACATCATGATCCACTGAACTGTCCTGGCAGCCCTTGCTCGCCCCGCCATCATACTTCGGTAAGTGAGGCTGCCTGTAGGTTTTGCTGGCACATCACAGATGCGACTCCACTTCCAACCAGAGCCCAAGACTCCCCCAATCTAAAGACCCCTAAACACATGCCGTCAAGCTCCAACGGTGACCCAACCTGTTTCTGTTTCCTGGGAATCGACGGGGGTACCCAACTTGATAATATTCCAGCCACCCGCCCCAACTGAACCTTTTTTCAATCTTCTAGATTCGTCTCTAAGTACTTGTACATACGTAGTACGGACATACATTCGTTCCATCAACATCAACATCAACAACTTCGAGAGAGGTTATTTTTAATACAGTAATCAGAAACAACACATACACATACAAACAACATCATGCGCTTCAGTACACTGATAGCCGCCTTTATGGTTGGCGCTGTCACCGCAGCACCCCCAACGTCATCACTCGAGAAACGTGGTGTCGCCTTCAATTGGGGTAAAGACAAAGTCAGAGGTCTGAATATTGGAGGATGGCTTCTACTCGAACCATGGATCAGTAAGAACTCCCTTTACGTCTTATTATTCCAAATACTAACAAAATTGGCAGCTCCCTCAATCTTCCAAAAACTCGACCAGTCCCTCAACGTCGTCGACGAGATGACATTAACCGGAAAATTGGGCAAAGACAAAGCCCTCGAAATCCTCAGACCCCATTGGGACACCTTCTGCACCTTCAAGGACTTCAAAAAGATTGCCGATGCCGGCTTCAACATGGTCCGTCTACCAGTCGGATACTGGGCCTACCTCGACGTAGGAGAGACCTACACCACAGGCCAAGCACCATACGTTGACGCCGCAATTGACTGGGCCCGCGCAACTGGATTGAAAATCGTAATTGATCTCCACGGGGCACCAAAATCGCAAAACGGATTCGACAACAGTGGTCAAAGAATTGCGAAGCCAGGTTTCCAGCAGGGAGATTCGGTCGCTCAGACTCTGCAGGTCTTGGATATCATCACGAAGAAGTATGCTCAGACTCAATACCAGGATGTCATTGTTGCCATTCAGCTTCTAAATGAGCCATTGGGTCCGGCACTGGACATTAAGAACCTGGAGGATTTCTACCGAAAGGGATTCGAGCAAGTGAGAAATGTCAGTGATACGCCTGTCATGTTCCACGATGCTTTTAGATCTCCTAAGGAATGGAATGGATTCCTCTCCGTCTCGGATAAGAATGCTCAGAATGGTAAGTTCTCAATCCCCTCCCCTCCCCCTTTATCATGAAAGAATAGGGGCTAATATATGTTACATAGTCATCGTCGACCACCACGAATACCAAGTCTTCACCAACGACCTCGTCGCCCTCCAACCCTGGGAACACAGACAACTAGTCTGCAACAACGCGGCCTCCTACGCCTCGGGCGTCGACAAATGGACCATAGTAGGCGAATGGACAGCCGCCATGACCGATTGCGCCCCGGCCCTCAACGGCTACGGAATCGGCGCCCGCTACGACGGAACCTTCAAAAACTCCAAATTCGTCGGTTCCTGCGCGGGAAAAAACAATATCCTTGAATGGGACGCGACTTTTAAATCTGATATGAGGGGGTACCTGGAGGCGCAATTAAGTACCTTTGAGAGCCAGACTCAAGGATGGGTCTTTTGGAATTTCAAGACGGAGAGTGCGCATGAGTGGGATGCTTTTGCCTTGCTTGATCATGGGGTTTTTCCGCAGCCGTTGACTAAGTATGAGTTTAATGCTATTTGCTCTATGTGAGAGCTTACAGTAGCTACGCACTCTCTTCGTTATCAACTTCTACTTTAAAGGACAGAAGCTGGGTAGCTATATCTTGAGGATATTGCGACAGATATTTGCGGTGTATGATGATGGGGGGTTTTTCACTTCGTGCTGGCACCTGGCTGGGTGGCTCTTCTTTTTCTTCTTCTTTTTCTTGGGTGGTTGGTTGGTTGGGGGATGGGTTTTATGGGTTTTTTGGCTTGGCTTGGGTTTGTGGGTTTGTTTTAATGATATGATAGGGGGAAAGAACTGTACAGTACAGATTTCTTATATATGGCTTGGTTTGGTTTGGCTTGAATACAGGAGAGCATTGGGAGAACCAGAGAACGACAAAGAGAGAAAGAGAGAACGACAAAGAGAGAAAGAAAAAGGAATTCCTGGTTGACCAGCGTAGTAGATTCGATGAGATGCGATGCGATTTGTTTTCATGGTGGTTGGTTGGTCGGTTGGTTGGTACATATACCCAGATGAGCATACAAGGAAGTAAGAAAGTAAGAAAGTAAGAAAGTAAGAAAGTAAGAAAGTAAGGGGAAAGATAGATAGATGATGGTTTTTAATTTTATTAATTACAGACAAACAAATTTCACAATGGGTTAATATTGAGTGAGTGTAAATTTAAGGTGTGTGATGATTGCTTTTGGTAGTAGTTTTTGTGATGGTGGGTGGTGGGATGTTGTATTGTATTGGATTGGATTGGATGAGTAAGTATCGGTATCTGAGGACAATGTAAATGTGGAGTTATCTTGAGATATAAATCATGTTCTCCCTCCTGTCTCCTGTCTCCTAATTCCTGACCTAACCCTTATCTCCCCCATTCTTACTTACACCAACTTACTAACTTTCCAACTTGCTAACTTATCAATTTCTATTCTCAGCTCGACTCGACTCAGCTCGACTCGACTCGACTCGGGCTCGACTCTCAATTAAACCTAACCTAACCCAACCTCAGAGAACCTCAGAGAGAGAGAGAGAGTTAAATACACTATAACCTTCCTCCCAAGTCTTGAGTCCTGAGTACTTTTCTTACTACGTACTCGAGTATTTAGATTAACTACTGGAAGACGTCCCGTAGTTAACCTATATAAACATCTAAACCTACTAGAGGAGCGCACGTAATAAATCTAGCCGAGTATAGGAGGTTTAGCCTAAGGTTTACCCTAAACAGGTATATCACTTCCTAATCAAGTATTCTACCAGCTCTCTTACACCGCCGCTATTTAGATTAACTACTCGGAGACGTCCTATAGTCAACCTACATAATCTATTTATAGTCGCTATTCTTACCCTCTCATGTAGTTAACGCTTACGTGACCTACGTCGCTCACTCGCTAAAGTTCGTTCGCTCGAGTGGGTCACGTTCGCTCTGATAAGTAGCTATCCTATGTAGGTAGGTAGGTAGGTAGTAGTTGGTCAGGCTGCTGGGGAGGTTGTTCATCTGATATACTCACTACCTTCTGTACCACTATCCAAGAACTTACCAACCCCATCAAAATCCAAGCTTAAAACCTAAAAAATCCTCACACATCTTTCCTTCCTACCATTTTTTCTTCCTACTTCCAACTCTTTAAATCCTGATTATTCATTTACTTACCAATCTTTTCATTATGGATTACAATTGAATAGCCAGCGCGTCTTCCCTCTGCGCTATCGCCTGAGGTCAATAGAAGCAAGTGAACCAAGTAAGCAAGTGAATCAGGCTGCGACTTATACTACTATACAGCGATACTACTATACAGCGCCACTCCTACCTATCAGATATATATACAAATAAGATAGATTCGTAGGCGCTATTTAGTACTATACTATACCAAAGTTAAACGTTATTTACATACGATCTACGTATAATACAAACGAGTTTTATAAAAAGAAAATCCTATATTCCTAGATTTTAATAGGGTGGTCTATACGCTCTACAATATACATGTCTTGAGAATACATACTTTCCACCCTCTTTTTATTATCTATAGTACTTTAAAGACAACTCAACACGCTACCACCCGAAATAGCTCGTAGAACCATGTATTATGTTATAGAGTTAATTAAGGGCTTCATTTTGAGCTGAGCCTATATAGAAGCCTTTCGCTCAAACACTGATTATAATATCTTATTATATATGCTGCCTGGTTCACTTGCTTCCACTGCCAGAGAGAAATGTGGAATTGAAAGTGTGAATGTATAACCATTGTACCAAAGTGCCCTGAAGGAAGGACGTTCAGAATTCCTTATTTATGATACATATACACCGTTGTGTCTGTGTTCTAGAAATCCACTACTGGTAGTATCAGCGTACCAATGTGAGTGGGTCCATGTGTCAGCCGCCATAACGCCAACAGCCAACCGAATCCTTGGCATTTTTGTTTGGACGACATGTCTTCGCTTCACTTCAGTTCTTGGAACTTCACCTCGTTGATACCACTTTATTTTAATGTAGTGACTTCACCATACCACCACACACACTATCTGCTTTGGAGTTGTTGAATTGCTTGGATTGCTTGGACTATTTGGAAATGTGGGAGTTTGATGAGGAAAGAAAGAGGTTAGGTGGAGAGGTTAGGTGGATGGATGGAGGGATGGATGGATGGATATAGTATAGAGGGAGTCCCCCCTTCTTACTTCTTCCTCACCCCCAAAAAACAAAATTCAAAAAGACAAAAAAAAAAAGACCTCCAGCCAGGTTCAGAAAAACCAGACGGAACTGAGTTTTTTTGATTTTTTTCTCCAGTGCCAGTGCTGGGCCCCTACCCTCGATATTACTTCCACGAAACATTACTTGTCTGTCTCGAAACAGGCTGATATTTATTAGACACCCTCCTGACTGGGCCAGGCGTCAGAATCCCAGTTTTGATGTTGGTGCTTGTGTTATTTAGATATATGTTTATATGTAGGGAAAAGTGGGACGGTGTAGGTGGTGAATTGAATGGTATGGTTGGAAGGGGCGGTGAGGGAGGCAGTCACGTGATGATAAGTAAGGTGGCTGTTGTGGAGGGTTGGGAGGGAATGGGATGGGATGGGATGATTGCTGGGTAGGGAGGGGAGGTGATGTAGAGAGGGGTTGAAATTAGGTTGGATTGATGGAGGATGGTGGTGAGTTGGGTTTACTTGCTTGAGTGACGATGAATCCTGCTTCCTTGAAGTACTAGGGTTATCAATTTGAGGTATTACTCAATGGATGTGAGAAGTCTCTGTTATTCTCCTTAGATTGGAACTTTTCTTTGGGTACTTTGATTTTTGCTGGGATGTTTGGGTTCTTGGCTTTTGACAAGATTTCAAGTGCTGAGGTGCTATGGTAGTTCAATGGTCTTAGCTGTCTTGACACCATATAGTGCAGATTTACAGACATGCACTTGAGTGGTGTCATCACTCCATACTTCTCTTTTGCATATTCTAGGTACTATCTATTCTGGTCTTTTTGGGGGGAGCTTCATTTTCTGTCTCTCTGTCTGTCTGTTGGGATGACTTGTTTGATCTTTATTTCATTTCATCGCTAATGGGTGCCAGTTATTGTGCCCATCTTTGCTTTTGGGAGATCACAGTATTAGCGATTCTTGAAATTTGGTTGATGCAATTGAACTCAAAGAAGCGAAAAGAAGTGAAAAGAAGCTATACCTTCTCACACCTTGACATCCTCACTATCCAGAGCCTCACCCTCGCGTCACCCCCCCCCCTTATGCCACCCAATCGTCAAGCAACCTTGCTTTACAGAGGCACCGCAAACTGTGGTTGAGTATTCTTACCCCTGTACCCCTGTCATAACTTCCAACTTCCTCTTTGACAACCTATTTTATCAGGTTGTTGTTGTGGTGCAGACACTTGAAGGTTGTTGACAGGGATGCAGGGGTTACAAGACCTAACGCTCTCAGCCGCTATTCTGTGATAGTCTTGCTCTAGGTGGATGTATTAGGGCAAGCGGTTTGACCAAGAGTGCATGTCAGGAGCGTAATTTGAGTAGGGGTCATCTTGACCAGCAAGGTCTCTGGACTACGCGTTCATGTGTTGGTTATTTTGAAGTGTGTGCTGATCATTGATACCCGTCTTGTGGGTTTCTTTAAAGGATGATAAGTGTGAACTGTTGGCTGCCTGTTACCTATAGATTGATGGGTGTGGTGAATTGATCAGCTTGTTCTAAGTCTATGTGATGCTTCTTTGTTTTGTGATTCCCCTTTTTATGTCTTCCATTTTTTGCCTCTTTACATGTCTCAAAATGCACTTCTTTGGCTTAGATATCTTTGGTGGCTGTGCATGGTGTTTTCAGGTGTCTGGTTCTTCGCGTTTTGTGTCTAGCGCGACATTGTCTTTTTTTTGTTGGGACATAGCAACCAATATCTCGGTTGGGCTTTCCATTTTCCTCTTGAACATACTGTTTGCGGAAACCAGATCGATTCACGGGTTGCTGATGACAGCAACCATTTCAACAGGAAAGTTGCCAAAAGACGTGCTGTGAACGTATAGTCACAGATTTGATTCTTCTCCAGTGATTAAGAGCTTTGAACTTGAAGTGCATCTGTGATTCTACTTTTGTCAAAGAGTGCATAGTCTGACTGTCACAGTCAATTGTCAAGTTGCGATGAAGTGTTGCAAAGCAAAGCGCTCTTGATCTCGCTAAGCGAGTTACTCAACATCATCTATCAAAAACCCCCAAAAAGATGCGTGTGCTTTGCTGCAAGTTGTAATTTCAATGCTCTTAGACTTTCCCTACATGTAGAACCATCAGGCACCCTGCCATCAAGAGCGCCAGGTGACAGATAACAGGCAGAGGAAAAGCTCCAGCCACCAGGGGCAAGTCGTCGGGGTAGTTTCGGCAAAACATCTATTGGCCCAACAGTCGAACTGACCAGCATTAGCGTGTTGTCTTCCAGCTTCACGACTATTGTTGTAGTTACGGTCCGCCGAAGCCGACAAGATATCTTTCGTCCTCCTCCTCCTGCCGCCGACTTTCTCCTTCCACCCTCCAACAACTTCTCAAATCCATCTTTTGTACCATCACCACCTTGTATCTGTCACTACTGTGAGATCGGCTGATACCCATACCACCAATACCGCAAGCATCATGTCTATGTTTGAACCCTCTTCAATCGCTGCGTCTGATGTTGATGTCGCAGACACCAACAATGGATCTCCACCACAATCGACCGACTACCTCACTGTCCCCTCTGATGGATCAGTCAATCACCCAAGGCGTCCCCACCGACCAGCATCTGACTCTATGTTGTCGGCAAGTATCTCCAATCAAACACATCCTTCAATGGGTGCTTCTCATCCTCACGTTGTCGGACATCGCGCTTCAAAGCCTGAGTCACTCAACAAGGTCGCCACAAAGAACCGTACTAAAGAGCGATTGAGCCTCCAACCTGGCAGGGAGAATCTACGTCAGCTCTATGTGTCCCAACTGCCAAAGCCTACCTTGCATCGCGAGGACGCAACTGTTGGACAACACGTCAATGACAAAGGAGAAAGCAAAGTTCGCGTATGTTTTCTATTCCGCGTTACCTTCCATGGCTTTCCATTACTGACTGACACTGTGAAGGCTACCTCTTTGTATGCAAGTCTTCCCTCATTCACTGTTGACGGTGGAGCTGAGGAAACGTTGGTTGGCTCAATTGCCAACCTCTTTCCTGTAAGTCCTCACCTTCACCCCAGCAACGAGCTAAGGAAGCAATCACACTAACAACGCGTCGCAGACTACCCCCCTCAAAACCCCTCCAGGCTCCCAAGATTCTAATTCTTCTGACTTTGGTTCCATCACACCATCTACATCTCCATCAAAGCAACCAAGCAACGATAGCGATTTCTTCTCTCGTCCACACCAGATTCAAACAGAGATTAGCAGCCCTGATAGCTTTGCCTATCGTATGCTCAAGCACAGCTTAGAGGTCAGTTTATTGTCATCCTTTGTCTTTTGACCTTCCTCTCCTTTCCTGTCCTCGATCTATCCTCGATCTGTTCTCGATCTGTTATCGCTGACCTCCAATAGACCCAAGTCGAAACAATCCAAGAGATTGACGAACAGATTCGAACACCCCTACTTCCTCTCATTCCACCAGGTTGGGGCACTCAATTGAGCCCAATCTCAGATCATACGGAGCCATCACCCCGAGACCAACCACCTCTGCGTTTCAGAGGAAGATACCCTCGTCGCGGTCGCGTGTCTGATCGTGACGGCAGTCCCAGAGCTCGCACCACCTCCTACTCTCTCATCCCCAACCTCTCTCCAATCCATATCTCACAGGGCGACATGCGTCCAGAAGTTAGTAAGTACTTCCTTCCTTACCTTCAATCACTCAAAGTATCTTGCTGACATCAGACTAGTTGAAGATGGAGAGCTGGATCGTCGCAAGTCCGTCCCATTGACGGCACAATTCTACGAGTCTCGTTCGCAGAACCACCTAGCCGAGTCTTCAACCGCTGGTGCCAAGAGAAGCTCTATCCAAAAGAGCGATCAATCACGACGCGTCGAGAAGTACGACGTGGGCCCAAAGGTTAGGTTCTCGAAGGATGCCCATGAAGTTATCATGGGTACTCCAAAGAGTACTCGTAAAGTTGTCCTGGGTGCGGAGAGCGTCGCAGCGTAAGCCATTCCCAATTCCTCAAGTCATTGTACGTCGCTAACAACTCCCACAGTCTTCCCACTACAGAGGAGGGAGAGAGCCGCCCACGTAAGAAAGAGGTAAGTAGAATCCGCCTTGATCATGATCTTCTTACTAACCTCTTCCAGCCTCACCCAATCTTCCGCACCACCACAATGATCTCGGCACGACCTATGCCAGCATCCACTACGAAACCATCAATTGGTAGTCGGATTGCAGACCGTCTTGCGCGCCCCACGATGTCAACCCTCGCTCGGGAGGCTGCCGCGAGGGAACGTCGCGGACGGAATGGTGGTGTGGTTGAGAAGGCCAAGGCCTCTTCTTTCGTGAAGGCTGCTGTCCAGAAGCAGGACAAGGAACACAATGCTCCCACTCCTGTTGCCGAAGGTTTGGGAGCTCCATCTGCTTCTGGCAGCCCTTCCTCTGTGCCCGCGGTCGTCGTCAGCTCTACTATCACCGCTAACGCTGATGACACCAACGGTCCCTCCCCTTCCCCTGCCTCCGTCGTCGGCTCTATTCTCACTGTCAACGCCGACGACGCAAACATCATCTCGTCTTCCGCTACCCCTGAATCTCAGGGGGACGCAATCGACGTGATGTTGAAGAGTGCAGAGGAATCTCTCGATGCCATCACTGCGCAGTGCCGGGAGGCGCCTCTCACAGTGGAGATGCGTAGAGAAGTCGCCAACATCGTCAAGATGCTTGGCAACTCTATCATCAAGACTCGTGAGATGCGAATCTTGGTGGAGGATGAGATGCTGCGTCAGCAGCAATATCTCAACTCCCGCCTTGAGGCGATCGCGAATATTCTTGCTGGAAACATTAACAGCAGCCAACCAGCAGCTTCTGGAAATTAATTTCTGGGAGTTTGCTGGGTTGTTCTCGCGTCCCTCTTGGTGTCTGTTGCGGTGGTGTGTATCTTCTCTTCTTTTTGTATGTGTAGCTGGGACATGGTTTTCTTTTTTTCTTTTTTCTTTATTGTATGTGTAGCTGCGTTTTGTATTTTCTTTTCTTTTCTTTTCATTCTTTCATTCTTTTCTTTTGTTTGGGGGCGTTTTTCTTTTGTTTTTAATAGGAGGTGTTAATGGAGGTGTTTGGTTTGAAAATACCTTGGTCCCTTCTTCGTGATCGTGATCGTAATTCTGATTGTTGTGATTGCTGTGACTTCCGTGATTTCGTGACTTGATGGCGTAAGATTGGATACCGTAGGGATGTGTTCGTGAAGATTTCATCGAAAATAGATCCTCATTTCATTGACAATTCATGAACCCTACATGGATATTGTATGAACCTCCCAGGAAAGCCTGATGAACATCGTTGTGGCACCTGATGACCATTTTGTCAAAACCAGAGAAACCATTTTGTCAAAACCAGGGAAACCATTTCTCTTCACCCCCAGTATCTAATCATTGCAATCATTCTAATCATCGCAAAAATTCGTAGATGTCTAAAACAATTCCCTTTTTCTTTTCTTTCTTTTCTAGCCTACAATCTATTATTCCCACTTTACCTATTTAAACCAATTGATTAGAATAACAGAGCTGTATTTTATATATCTAGAAAATATGAAATTCATTTTTAATACAGTATTTTGAAAACTACTATATACTTAAATTAGAGAGAGATTTTATATCAAAGAGAAGAAAAACGTAAGAGTCTTTCTAGGGCTTACGCTAGTTATACCTTTTCATTAAGTTAGATATTAATCTAAGGTTAAGCTTAGAGAAATCAGTTATTTGGAGAAGCTAGTAATAGTGGAAAACTTTCTTTATCTTACGCGAAAGTTAAGTTTTATTTGAGTTATATATCTATCTAAGGACTAGCTAAGAGACACCAAGTATTCTGGTTATTTAGAAAGAAGTCTTTTATGTACCTTTATTACGCGAGTATTGAGATTTGATAAGTTAAAATATTGATACAAAGTACTATTCTCTAATTCTAGGTATATTAACTATCTAGAAAGAGTTTTTATTTATACGTTAGTTACGCTGATACTAAGAAATACTTGGTATATTACTTATTTAAACCTATCTTTTATACTTCTACTTATACTACCTTTATAGAAAACCCTTATATCTCTTCGTTCCTTACGCGAGAATTTTACTACGCAACTATATTACTAATCTAAAGTATCTCTATATAAATCCAACTAAGCTAAATAACTAGTAAAAGAAATCTCTTTATCTAGATCTTAGATTCCTTGAATAGTCAGTGAAGCTCAGATATCCTTTCTACTATTTCAATCATTTTACTAATTATAAAACCGTGATATATGATTCACGAGTGTCGCTGATGTCGAAAGAGCACTAGCTCGCTTAGACCGAAGCTACTTCAAGGCGCTTCTTCAACTTGAGAGAGGTACCCCACAACCCCATCCACTTCTCAACGAATTCCATCCGAATCACCTGGATGTTAGGGCAGGTGTATACCTACGTGTCTACCTAGTTATATAGTACAGTAGCCGTAGGTACTAGCTGTACCTAGTATATGGAATCTCCCCTCCTTTCTGGAGGGCCGGAAGCGGAAAGGAGGGGAGATTCCAAACACTGGCTGTACCTCTCCCATATTTATGAGATCGATAGCACCTGGCATAGCAGAAGGTTCATCTTCTACAAACACCCTAGGTCTATCATCACTACTATCCCCATTTGTAACCCTAAACCCTTTTTAAATCTTAGACGAAAAGTATATATATATTAAGGCTAGGAGATAAGTAATACGCTCTCTCTTCTCTTCAAATTCCTTAGAATTAAAATTAAGATAATCAGGATCCTCTATTATAATAGCGACGACGATGACGTATTAGTAGGTATTGTTATTATACTACTAGCGAGGTTGAATATTACTATAGGAGGCACGTACTTAGCGCGCGTAAGTACAAAAAGTAAATTAATCTAGAAAATAATCGATCACAGTCAGTTGCGAATTGTGCTTAAATTTTCCGTTTTTCCGTAATCTGTGCTTTTTTTATTTTTTATAAAAGAGAATACATTTCCCCTCTTATTCATAGGTTATTTATACTTTACTAGATAACAACGTATGTCCTTATATCTTAGTTAGTTATAAACGGATACTATATACCCCCTCTTTCTCTCTATAAACCTTTTAGAACGAAAACAGATGTTTTTATTTCTATTTTAACTTTCCTAGGGTCTTGTTGACAGCCCATTTGAGGTGAGTTCCTTCATACAGGTATTCAAGGTCTATGTAGGGGTTGTGCTTACACGCATACAGGAAAGTCGAACAGGAATTGTGAACCTTTAAGACGATATCCCGGAAGTCGTCGGACATTTTATCAATTTCTTGTACACGGAGGATTATCAAGTTCTTGATGAGGTCGATGGCATAGCACGTTCCTCTCCAGACTTCCCCGTTATCACCAACTCGGAACTTCTTGTTCATTGCCGTATAAGGACGGAATACTAAGGATAAAAGGGGGAGATGTTGGTGTAAAGGCGGGTGAACCAATATACTCTCTTTGTGAAGTATAATAATCGATTGGTTTGTGTCTACTACGTGGAACCTAGGGTATATATAGCCCTGGATTATCACGTGAGTAAACACGTAGAATATATCGCAACACTGGCGAAACTTTAGAAGGTCGTAAAGACCAACAGTAAGGCGAGTACTAGCTATAAAAAGAGGGAATGCCACATGTCCAGCCAGCTAATCAGTTATATCCATCTGCCTGTCCGACTACATACTTCCTGCCCAGCTGACTAATTAAAGTGCTCTGTCTATTCCACATATCCTTCGCTTATCCTTCGCTTGTCGTATCCGTCAAAAAAGGGGGGTGATTGGCGGGAGTGCTAGGGGGGGCATAACACTCGCAAAGCTTTCTTTCTGTTCAGGTCGGCAGGGGGGGGGGTCTCTGGTACTGTTGGTAGCTGGGGGAGGGTTTCTGGTGTACCTGGCAGAAGGGTCTTTCGTCTGGCATATGCCAACCTCGCTTCGAGCATGTCAAATCCTATTGTTGTGTATGTGTGTGTGGCCGAGTCTTGTAGGTCTCGGTTGTGTTGTCGGCACACGTAAAACAGTGTAAAATATACAGCAAAAATCGGTGAAAATTGCGGGGAAAAACCGCTGAAAAAGTGGTCCTGGAAGTCGGTAGAATCCCTCGCAAAAGTTGGAAAAGTTAGAACAAGAAGTGGTCCTGGAATGCCTTGTAAAAAGAGGGCGAAAAGTGGTGGAAAGTGCTGAAAAGGGCTCTGAAGATGAGGGCAAAAGTCGGTGGAATTGGCTCTAAAAATGAGGCTCTTTTGTAGTGCGAATGCGTGTTGATTCCGAGGCTCGTTTGCAAGGTGATTTTAAGGTGCGAATGCGTGGTGATTTGAGGCTCTTTCGCAAGGTAATGTTTTATTGTTGATTAAGCGAGCGAGGCTCCGAGTTCAGCTTTGTGACGTAGCTGAACGATAAGAGAAGCCAGATATTCCGGGGATGCTGGGCTAGTCTGGAATAGAGAGAAGAGTCGAGAGTTGTTGTTGAACTCGAAAGTGCTTACTTAAGAGATCGAGTTCCGATTGTCGAAGTTAGTAAAATAGCAGATTCAGCCCTTTTAGGGTACCATTTTAACTGGCTCTTCGTGGTTTCCGCTTTAAGTCGTTTCCCCGGTAGTCGTCTGTTACGTAGCAGATTCAGCCCTTTTAGGGTACTACGCAAAGGCGTACTCTTCAAAAGCTTTGAAAAGGTAACATATGTGATCTCGAGATAACTGTACTTTTGATGGTTCAGCCTCTTTTGTGATCTATGTACACACACTGATCAGTGTTGGTGTAAAAGCGGGTAAACCAATATACTCTCTTTGTAAAGTATAATAATCGATTGGTTTGTGTCTACTACGTGGAATCCAGGGTATATATAGCCCTGGATTACCACGTGAGTAAACACGTGGAATATATCGCAACAGAAGAGAATAGATCTTTTACGACAGACTTCTATTTCTTAGATTATTCTTATACTATAATAGTGTTGGTACAAAAGACTGTTAGGTCCTAGGTTGTTGGTATGAAATAAGTTGTAGGATTCAGAAGGTTTAGCTACTTGATTATATAGTAGGATATTTGGTGGCGTTACTAGGGTTCGTTAGCTCGTCAGGGCTGATCACGTGATTCCTCCTAAACTGTGCCACATCCAGAACCTATTCACTTATCCTATTCCATATACGCCACATCCAGAGCCTATTCACTATATCTTTTATTATTCACTTATCCCACGTCGCAACAAATAGGCCTAGCCCTAAAGGTTAGATAGGGAAGATAAATTAATATAGCGCTTCTTTCTAGCTAGGTTACGTCGCTTTTAGAGTACTTTTTAATTTTACACTCTAGAGAAAAAGAGGGTAAATTTAGTACGAAAAAAGAATTTAGATTACGGAAAAACGGAAAATTTAAGCTTAACTCGCAACTGCTCGCAACTGACTGTATAATCTAAGAGCTTTTAGTAAAACGTACTTTTAGAAGGATTATTTTTAAAAGTGATATAATCTAGTCAAATAATCTGGTACTAAACGGGGCCTTGCTTAAAACAGCTTCTTATACTGGCACTTAGACCTCACCTAAACGATATGCCTTATCTCCTGGCGCAGGGGGCTGGCTACATGCCTTGCATTTCCTTACTTTGTAGCATAAGCTGACGTATACTACATATATGCTTACAAACGGGGGAGACCACGTGACGAAAGATTCGGCGGCTTTCACCTTATATATATGCTGAAATGTAGCTCGGAGTTGAATTCGTTATTGTAGGGTTAAGCTTGGTATAACGTATTGCTTGTCTTCACTTCTCGCCTATACTCACTTTTTACCTATACTCACTTCTTGTCCTCACTTCTAGCTTGTCCTCACTTCTCGCATATACTCACTTCTCGTATGTTTCACTTCTTGCCTATCTTCACTTATAGCCTATACTCACTTATCGTCTATCTTCACTTCTTACATCTCTTCACTTCTAGCACTTTCTCACTTCCCTCAATTCCCACTTGCCGCTTTCTTCTTCTTCACTTCTTCACTTCTTCACTTCTTCACTCCACCCAATTATCACTTTCCACAAGAAGTGAAGTTTGTTAAAAGTGAAGAAGTGAAGAAGTGAAGTTTATTAGAAGTGAAAAATATAATAAAGTGAAGTTTGTTAAAGGTAAAGAAGAAATAAGTGAAGACTCGAGGGAAGTGAGGTTTGTAAACCACCAAAAAGACAGAGATAAGGCACCTGAGGCACCAGCCGCACCACCAGGCACTTGGTGCCGAAATCCCCTCGAAATCCCCTCGATCACTTCTCTTACTACTCACTCCTCCTATCACTCACTTCTCTTACTACTCACTTCTCTTACTACTCATTCCCACTGCTTATTTCTCTTGCCCTCACTTACCTCACTACTCACTTCACTTATTACTATTTTCAAATACTCCTCACTTCCTTTATTACTCACTACTTCTACAACTCACCTATTATATTACTCACTTTTCCAATTACTCACTTCCCCATACTTAACTCTCCACTCTTCACTCTCCCCTCCCTCACCAACAAATTAACTTTCGACAAGCTTCACTTTGGACAGACTTCACTTTTTAACAGACTTTACTTTTGAACAGACTTCACTTCTTATAATATTCACTTTTGACAAGCTTCACTTCATTTTCGACAAGCATCACCTTATTATATACTTCACTTTTGACACGCTTGTCTTCACTTCTAGCGGGTCTTCACCTCTTGCCTGTACTCACTTCTCGCCTGTACTCACTTCTAGCTGTACTCACTTATTGCCTATACTCACTTCTCGCCTATACTCACTTCTCGCCTGTACTCACTTCTCGCTGTCCTCACTTCTCGCCTGTCCTCACCTCTTACTTGTCTTCACCTCTAGCTTGTCTTTACCTCTGGCTTATCTTTACTTCTGGCTTATCTTTACTTCTAGTATGTCTTCACCTCTTACCTATACTCACTTATTACTTATACTCACTTCTTTCCGGTACTCACTTCTTACCAGTCTTCACTTCTAGCTTGCCTTCACTTCTAGCCTGCACTGACCTCTTAAGCTGGAAGTGAAGATACGCTAGAAGTGAGTAGGCAAGAAGTGAAGATAGGAAAGAAGTGAAGACTACGAAAGTTAAGCAGAAAAATATAGACTGGAATAAGGGTGGAAAACATAGCGGGCGATTTCCCCAGAGGGCCCTATATTATTAAGACTATATCCCATTCCAATAATACTGGCGAAGGTGAAGAAGAAAGTTCTGAAGATAGATCACATGTCTTCACTTCTAGCTTGTCCTCACCTCTTATATATAGATACTGACCACAGGAAAAGCGGAGTCCTAGTCACACCAAGCTATATAGCAGGAGAAGGACGAGAATTATAGACAGCTTACTGAGACACAGAAGTAGCTTACTAGGATTTATGAGGAAAGTGAGAAAAAGAAGGAAGGAGATAAGATGACGCAAATGTACATGGCGGACTAGGCACAAAGACAAGCTAGCTTGGTCCAAGCTAATGGATTAGGAAGAACATACACAAGCGCCAGAGTAACATATAAACCGCTATTGCAACACATGAAAGTCTGTAGAATGTTCCACTACCCTGGCCCTTGAATTACTATACTTGGTCAAGCAACGCTCACTGCATCAAAGACTCACGCCTGTGGTATAAACTGCCACCCTAAATGTTGTATTTGTGGTATTTAGATATTCCCTTCAAAGGACTAAGGTGTCGAATTTCTAAAAAGAGCCATGTTGGATTCTAGTCAATGCATATGATGCTCGTGTAGTGAAGGATTTGTCTACTAAATGAAGACTTAGAGGACCGCCATTCTACTGAGTATCCCAATAGCTATAATTATCACTTTAAACCCCTAAACAGCACATAGATCGCACTTACTAGCTTTGACAATGGATCAGACCTAGTTGCACTGATAGGTCTTCAACGAAAGCTTGTTATCTATATGACCAAACTATACTCAACCTCACTTACCATTGGTGATCACATCAGCCTCGTACCCAACCATTATCTAGATTTTTGCAAAGTCTTTAAGATTGTATCTATGAAGCATAGGTTTATGAGGGGAACGAACCGTATAGATGGAACCCGATTCTCTCCCAATCTTCGAAGAATAAACAGTTCTGACACTACCTAGTCCTTAGTCAGATGTGGAGAAGATTGTAAGACATAGTGCTTAGAGAATGGATGAGTCCCTCCTATATGATTTGGACTTGGATGTGGAAAGGGTTACACAACCAGCATTGCAACCAGGGCTATTCTCAAGAATTTACTTGATATTATCTTCAGTGAATAGTTACCGATTGGAAGAAACATTATATACTTTGTTTTCTGTTCTCGCCAATATCATCAAGCTCTCTCTGTGCTAGAATAAAAGGCATAATAGCGCATCGCAGATCAGGCTCAACACAGCGAAAGACGAGTTTAAGAAATGTAATCTTATCATAACCAGTATATTTGGGGTGGTTTTTGAAGGCTATAAGTCTTACAATGTAAAGTCAAGTTGGCTAGCTTTAAATTAGCCAATGAGCCTCAGTCATGCCAGTGACAAGCCACAAGTGGCAGTAAAATAGTTTCAACTATTCAGATCACTATGTTGTTACACAGATTAAAACATAGGTTGCGCACAATGTAATATTAAAAAGTGTGCAATATCCAGAACCAAACAGGCCCTTAGACCAAATGTCACATCCATGGATTTCTTTCGTTTAATTAAGCGAATTAACCAAAAAGCGAGGGATGGGAATAAGAATCACGTGACTACCCATCAACAGCACAGATCTGGGTTCCCTTTTCTTTGTAATTCCGTTTACTGCTTCCAGTTATTTACAAACAATCTTATCTTTTGGCCTACTGCCATTTATAGTTTATAAGGGGCTTGGGAAAATATCTTTCCAGCTCTTCCGTTGGAGAAACATCTTGACAAAACAGGCCTTCGCTCGGAAGCTGCAAACGAAGTTGAACTTTTTAAGGATAATGACGGTACTTGTACGCAGGATGAACATTCCATCTCTAAGGTGGAAAGTCCGCCATTAAGCTTCCTTAAGATGGTTGGCCTGGAGCTGTCATCCCTCATCACCAATGCCATCCTCATGGTTTGCTTCCTGATATGCAGTTACAGAGGGCACACCTATGATGGAACCAACATGCCTTGTTTCGGTGCCCGTGAAGGTAAGATTGTAGGATTTGAATACTTTCGCTCTGGTTAGGTAAATCCTTCATTGTAACAGAAATACTTGAGTGGTCGTTTGTGGTGACCTGATCCATTTACAATGACTAAACGCGACAATGTTTTGTTATTCCAAATTCATAGTACAATCTGGTCTAAAAGTAGCTACAAAATCCGTCTAATTAGGAGCCATAGACGCAATGCTCCCAAATACTGTACAAAAGCGAGTGGAAAAGTCGTCCCTCTACCCAAGAAATGCTATCCATACCCAATCCATCCAATATATCGAAAACGCCAACTGGCCCCAGCCAGCCAGGACTGGTATATCATCCATCGGATCGTCCCAAAACAAGTTTCTAGTTTAATATCCTAACTCTGTCTCTCCATGACTTCTTCCAATCCATCCAAACCTACCACCAAACACCCCCCACCCCACCTCCCGCGCCCCCAAACCCAAGTCCCCCACCCTCACCATTCCCACTCCCATCCACCTGAAAGTCTCGAACCAGATCATCCCACCCTTCCCAATTCGCACCCTCCATACCCTGCATATCGAGGTCCAGGAGGGCATTATCATCCATCAACCATGGCGTAGTACCTTGCTGCATATTCTGTTGATTGGGCTGTTGATGTCGTTGGAGAGTATTCTGAATATTTCCCGGTGCTAACATACCCATACCCACGATTTGCGGACTCAGGCTTGTATCTGTCGTATCGGCAGAATTTGTAGTTGTCGACGGATAATAGAGAGGTGCAGAATTAGCCGAGGAGGAAGAGATAAGTAAATTCGCATCAGCCTCCGCAGAGCGAATCGAATCAACACTCATGAAACTCGGCAATCCACCCCCATACTGCATCGGCGCCGGCCTAACATTCTCCCTCCTCATCCCCAATTCCAACTCCGCTCCCCCAACCCCACTACCCGCATACCCCTCCCTCCGTCGGCGAGCCTTGGCCATCAAACTTCTCAACGGCTTCCATAGCATCCCACTTCCTTTGCTAGACTTGGCAACCATATCAACCCAGTCGCCAAAAATACAATCCAGAGCGCGCCATGCACGTTCAACGACCTTCGAATTACCACGGATCGCGAGCTCGCCAAGCAGATAAGCGATGGCGTGCCATTGTATGTATGTCGCGAAGAGCCAGCCCCATTGCTTTGTTGTACTTTCGGCTTGCAGGACTTGGGAGAACTCGAGAATCTCGATAGAAGACATGAAGAGGCGGTCGCGGGTGTCTTGGGAGAGGGTACTTGCTTTGCCCGGTTGCGTTAAGGGGTGGTAGAGGACTAGTGTTATCTGAAGGGATTGTTAGCTTTTATGTTTTGACTGAATGAAGAAGCGTAAGGAAACCGTTTGCGAAAAAGGTTTCAGTTCCTAAGAATTTGAGAGAATAAGTATGAAATGAGCCAGAACAAACCTTCGCCATAATCAACCTAGCAACCGTGGCAGCAACCCAATAAAGCGGTTCCGCACCCTCACAATACTTCAGATACTTCTCCTCTAGATGCCTTGCACACTCCTTAACCAAGTTTTCCTTTTCTTCAAAAGTGAGTACCTTCATGCCGAGATTAGAAGACTTCAATCCTGGCGGAATATATGAAATTTTGCGTGAGAGACTGCAAATCTCGTAGCGAATGAGACAAAATGTCATCTCTGAAACGCCATGTCGAGCATTGGGCATTGCTTTGTCGTTTGGAGAGATATCTTCGTCGTTACATGAGGTGGGAAACTCGGTGTCGAAGGTGTGGTCTTGGATGGTGGGGTCGGAGCCGTGGTCTTCGGAGGCGCGGACGTCTAGGATGCAAACTTGCCCTGGAATTTTGTGTTATTATGTGATGAGTGTAGACGCTCTCAGAAGATTCGATCAAAGGAGATAGATATGAACATGCTTGTGGCGGAAAGAAACCATAGCAGCAAATAGCCCCCGTTTTCTTAACTTCGGAAAATGATTCCAGATTATTCCAAGTGTATAGTAACGCAAACACGTCATCGAGCATTTTGAGATCATTGAAGTAATTAATCCCAACATCTGGATCAGCCACTTACTTGACTCTGAAAAAGCTAGAAGGATAGGAATGGCTAAATGCAGCCACCTCTCTTGTCCATTTCAGATGATGAAGCAAAGGGCAATGAGCAATAATGATTGGGGAAAGTAAAATCTAGAAGTAGAGAAACACCACACCAACTTACACCATAGTCGTCGCCTCATCTCAGTATCAAACGCTGGCAGGCCAAACTTCTCACCATCTCGATGTAAACCCAGAGATTGTGCAATTCGGATGGCAAGACCAGTCATAGTCCACACAAATCTCGTATCATCATGTCGCCTCACACAGACCAGAAACATAATGAAAGCCTGAACCGTCACAATTTCATTAGTATTGAGTAAACCGGCTCTAGCCAGTGCTTGCTCAGTTCCAAATCGATACTGATTAAGGAGAGTTGTTTTCGCGACCCCAAAGTTAGACTGTACTTGCTCCGCGTTCATAGATGTGATGGTAGCGAAGTAAATTGAAAACATAAGTGCCTCGGTACTTTTGCTTAAATTTCTCAGATTGGTCTGGACATCTTTGATGGTTTTGGTCATTGTTGGAGCATGTAATATTTTGACTAATGGGTGGACGTTTTCCAGGTACATCTGCCAATAAAATGGTATTTGAGACGGCAAAGGATGGAGACTTTGAAGGTCCACATCTGTACTACTATAACCCATAAGAAATCCTTGATGTTTGCCATCTGTGACAAAATCGTTCGGACCAACGGGGCAATCAGAGTCAGAATCGAGGTCTTGATCGTTTAGCATTTCTCTGATTTCCTCAACTTCGTCCGTAATCTGGCTCCAAAAAGGATGGGAGAGATATCGACTTTTCCCACCATCAAACACCATTCGACCGAGACCTCCTTGCGAAGGGTCTTTGCCGTAGTCGGTTTTCGGTGGTCCATCTCCAATTTTGTAGGCTTTTGTGATCCATTCTTTTCTAGAGCCTTTGCCTTCATCTACTCCAACGACTCTCAGCTTATACGGTTTCGCACTTGGGTTCGCCTTTGAAGATCCGGCTTCTGCGTGCGTGGAGCTGTCGCTGTTTGGAGAGTTTTTGACTGCTTCTATCTCGACCTGGCCTGATAGTTCTTCAACCACGCTTTCCAACCGCTTTAGTCGTTTGATCAATGCTTCCTCCCGTTCACTCGTAGCCTTTCCGCCAGCCTTGGGACGTCGCCGCGCTCTTCCCGGAGCGGGGAAAACGCATTCCGAACCAGATCTGGCGCAATGGGAACATGGCTCTTTCTTATCACATTTTACCTTTCTTGCAAACTCAGTCAGCCCAGCTCTACTCTTCCCAAGCGATGGGAATATTTCTTCTTACCTGCGTCGGCATGTCACACAAGACCTTGCGCTAAGGGCATGAGGAGCACCATGCGAGGCCTTTCTCTGTTCTGCGCTGAATGGGTAACCCGGAGGGTCGGGCTGGTTGGCACCGGATGACGTTTCTGCTGAAGCAATGGGAAACATAAGAGGGGCTGTAGGTAGAGTTTGGGTTTGTAAATTAAGGTCCAGTCCTGGCCGTATGTAATCACTTTTTCCTGAACACTCCAATCATCTGTACGTAAGACCGGACAAACATATGAGTTGAATGCAAGAAGAACGCACAATAAGTGGTCAGATATTCCGATAGCAAGTCAGCTGGAGACTAGTAGATCCAGTGGAGGAAGTGACTGCAGGTGTTGAAGCCTTGCGCGGGAGGTTTCGATATTTGCCTCCAAGACCCATACCCCTGCACGTCCTCGTAAGGCTAACACCCGGTGGGGGACCTCGAGCGGGGAGGGGACATAAGGCGCGGGGTTTTCATTAATTTCCATGTCTCTAGAGTACTCGAGTAATACATTCACCCGGCTACATTATTCATCATCGAAATTTCCGTTCAAGATGTCTTTTTTGGAAGATCCAGGCGAGAAATATTTTGGGAAAAACAATTATTCATTTAAATGGTTGAAAGTTGACTGCGGCGATGGGACCGGTGCAGTACTCGGCTTTAAGAAAATTGCTTTTAACTCACTAAAGGCGGCAGTGACAGTTTTCACTTGCTCCATTCCATATCATCATTAATATACCTCCGTAGAAATTTCAGCTCTCCAAGTCTCATAGAATTCTCTATAGTCTTTATAAATGATCATTCACCCTAATCGTATCAAAAAGTCCGGATCGGGAAGTTCGTCATCGCCGCTTTACGCGAGGCGAGGCTAAGAAAAGAAAGCTCTGGAAGGGTCGGCAGAACGTCATCTTCAAACTGTAGGTACCTCAACGACCTGTCCTTCATTACTTAAATACAATAACCATCACCAACAACCCTCATTCGAGTGTGCGAACAACTCAACCAAGATGGTATTTACAATGCGACAACCACTACGTCTCGGCTCCACACTTGTGGTAGCATCAAAATCCGCCTTCAAATCTGCGCCTGTACGCGCATTTCACTCCAGCAAACCCGCAACGAACTTCTTCTCATCACGAACCGCCACTCCTCTCAACGCCTTCACAAAAGCTCGCAATGCTTTCCGACAATCGAGAGCATACCAGATGCCATCCGCCTCGCCGGTTGCGAGTAATGCTACATTAATCCAAAAGCTAGCTGTGGGAGGAGCGCTCGTAGGAGGAGGATTGCTCGTTACAAATATTATGTTCAACCGCGAAACCCGGGAAGATGGAGGCATGCCACCATTCGAACGAGCATATCTAAACGATACTTTTATGCATACCGGTTTGGGTGTTGGAATCATCGGTCTTTCAGCGAGAGCTATGTTTCAATCGCCACTTGTATACCGTATGATGGCGACGAGCCCTTGGATTGTTATGATCGGAGGATTGGCTGTTAGTGTTGGTACTATGATGGGAACAAGAGCTACTTCTCCAGACAAGTAAGTTAAATCCTGATGGAATGAAATTCCGTGGATTTTGCTAATATCCAATAGCTACGTGCAGAAATACGCTCTCTGGTCCGCCTTCAACGTAACCCAGGGTGTTCTCCTTGCACCTCTCCTCTTCATGGCACCACCAGCCATTATGGCTAAGGCTGGTTTGTACACCGTAGCAATGATGGGATCTATCTCCTTCGTCGGAGCTACCGCAAAGCAAGAGAAATACCTCTACATCGGTGGCCCTCTCATGGCCGGTCTCGCTGTCGTTGCCGTCTCTGGTCTCGCTCCTCTCGTTCTTCCAGTTACCGCTGTACGAACCCTCGCATTTACCGAGAACCTCTGGCTATACGGTGGATTAGCAGTCTTTGGTGGATTCACACTTTATGATGTTCAGAAAATTCTCCATCATGCACGACTGGCCGAGCGAGGTTTGATGCCTAAGGATCCGGTCAACGAGAGTATCAGTTTGGAGTTGGACTTCCTTAACATTTTCATTCGTATGGTTCAGATTTTGATGATGCAACAGCGACGAAAGTAGGGATGGAGCTTTGGAAAGTGTACTTTTTTTTGTCCTTTGACTTTCAATACCAGGCATAATTGGGGAGTCGAGCGGTTCGGTTGTCTATCTTTCGTTTTTTTCGCAGAAGTGGATAGTCTCCTCTCTCTCAGTGTAAACTAAATTCAAAAAAACACTTTACAAAATAAAATTCCCCATCACCTGGTTTCTCGTATTTTTGAACGTGTGAAATTGCAGAGAAATCATAGCAGACGATAATAGCAGTGTCGAAATCCCCTGTTATCTCGTAATATTAATACTACATAAACCTGCTGAAGAAAGTCTATCCATACAGCTTGGTTACAGAAATACTTCAACAAGTGATATGGTTCCATAATGCTCTTGCCACGATTCTTTCTTTATCGCTGAAACCATACTCGAGTATATTTGGAATCTTATCTATGTGGAATCAAAGTGGCAATATCCCGATTTGTCATTGACCAATCAGGAACCAGCCTCGGCACCCCTCGATGACGACTTGACATCCCTGCATGCTTCAAGAGAGCTCCATAGATAAACTTCCCTCACCATCATCGCTGCCCTCAACAAATCCAGCTACGAAAGCACACAAGAACCCCATTTAATCGAATCTAAAGAGAATTACATCAAGCTGCCTCTCATACTCACCCCCCGCGCCATCCTAATTGGCATCACAATCCTCATAATGGCCGCAACAATGCCCCTCTTCCTAACTCGTCTCCTCCGCCCTTTCACAAGCAGCACCTCTCTCCGCCTCGGCCCCGACTCCTCTGCTCCCCTTCCCGCCGGGACCCAAAAAGCTACGGTAGCAGCAGGATGTTTCTGGGGCGTGGAACACATGTTCCGACGCGAATTCAAGTCTCGCGGCCTCTACGACGCACGAGTAGGCTATATAGGAGGCAACATCAACTCACCTTCCTATCGTGCTGTTTGCAGTGGTGCGACGGGGCATGCGGAGGCGTTGCAGGTTACATTTGATCCGGAGAAGGTTTCTTATAGGGAGTTGATTGAGTTCTTTTATCGGATGCATGATCCTACCACGAGTAATCAGCAGGGTCCTGATCGGGGGAGTCAGTATCGCAGTGGGATTTTTTGGCATGATGCTGAGCAGAAGGCTATTGCGGAGGAGGTCACGAAGAAGGTGAATGAGAAGTGGTGGAAGGGAAAGGTTGTTTCGGAAATTTTAGAGGCGGGGGAGTGGTGGGATGCGGAGGAGTATCATCAGAAGTATGTCTTTCTTTCTTTTGGGGGTTTTTTTACGGGTTTGTGTGTGTTGCTAACCTATTTCACAGGTATCTCGATAATAACCCCGGTGGTTACGAATGTCCAAGTCACTTCTTGAGAACTTTCCCGCCTTTAGACTAGATCTCCCGTAGGAGACACATCGGATATCTGTGCGTGTATGGAAACATGGATTTGGATTGGGATTGCAATTGATTTGGAATTGGTTTGAGCGAACTTAAACGGGGGTGGGACGATACGGCTTTCAACGGATGTAATGATAAGATGACAAAAAACAACTAGACGAATTCAACATTTTTCGCGAGAAATTGAGATCTCCAAGTATTTGTTCGCTGTGAGGAATACCTGTCGACAATTGCATTCTGTGAGTGAGGACAGATATCCTGACCGAAACTCCTTGTTCTTCTGCTTCGGGGTCGAAGTTGGTATACAAAGTATAGACCATCTTAAACCAACCAGTGACTAAACGAGGGGTGAGGTTGTACATGGAAGCTGCGCGGAGAAGAGGTAGTAGCAACTTGGCTACTAAGAAACAATAGATTACCATGACATAACAGAGGAGGTTATCCTATTATAAGTCTAGGGCCAGTTGAATGTAGCACACTTCACATAGGCGATACTCAATAATCAACCAGAAAAGGAAGGAAGTCTGTTTCCGTAGGTACTTTACACACCGCTCTCACAGTTCCCAGATAATTGTCTACAGGTTAGTACAGTACACTACTATACTTTTTCAACCGTATTGAATAACACTTTTTTCCCTTTCCTTTTGATCTTCATGAAATTCTACCGTCGATTCTTTTCTTGCTGTCGAAATACTTCTAAATAGACTACATGTGTAAAATAATCAACAAATTGAGATAGAGTATACTTGTACTTGGTTTCATCTTATTTACTATCGTTCTCCTTCCTAGCCGAGTAGGACTCTCTATCTATCATATATCTCTAGAACAAACAAGCGAAATAGCTGTTAGTAGAGAGGGCTACTGTTACCGGACGGTGGTTCTAAATCCAATTAGTGTTTTAAATGAATGAATGAATATATTTTTACGCCGTGAGGCAATTAGTGTTTTAAGCGGTGTACTATCGACTATATTTCTCTTACTTACAACAAGTCTAAATTCGGTGTTAGGCACTACTCTTTTACCTCTCCTTTCCTCTAGTACCCCTACCAATTTGCTAGAACTGCAAGAGGTAATTCAATCACATGGCCATTGTATCTAGCGTATAATGAACGGACTTGATTGAATATCGCCACCACTCCTTAGGAATTAATCCTTAACGTAACTATAAGTTTTAACTTGTCTTCTTCTATTGGGTGCTTCTCAGCTAGCCACCTAGCCACCCCACCTAGCTACCTCGAGCCACCCTACTTTCCCTACCTAGTTACTGTCGCTCTTACCCGCCTAGAGCTTACTATCGTAACTACTTAACTACCTACTATTTCCCTTATTCCTTTCGCTGTTCTAGGTCGCTATTTTATTGTCGTATATAGATGGTTTTTTGAAAATAAAGAAGGCTAGGACCTAGGAGTCTCTAAGGCTTGGAAAGAAGACGGGAGGAAAGAAGACGGCAAAGAAGACGGCAAAGAAGACGGCAAAGAAGACGGCAGGAAAGAAGACGGCAGGAAAGAAGACGGCAGGAAAGAAGACGGCAGGAAAGAAGACGGCAGGAAAGAAGACGGCAGGAAAAGAAGACGGCAAAGAAGACGGGAGTGTTCTCGTGATTCTGGCTCTATCAGGCAAGGCTTATGTACTAGCGCTCCCGCCTTAGCGAGAATAAGAAAATATTACGACTGTGTATCGTACTTCCCCCTCGCACTCTCTACCTCTCTCCCTCTCTCTTGGTCTTTTTCTTTTTTAATAAGGAGTAAGTAATAGAGTAAGTAATATAAAAGTAAGCGAGTCAGGGGAAAGGGGAAAGGGGGGTGTAGTAGCTAGAGCGGGTATATATATAATAGGCTAAAAGCGAGGGTGGCTAGGCAGCGATGGCTTCTCTATAGTAGATAGTACTTATAAAAATTGTAGTTGTAGTACGCGAGGATTAATTGTTGAGGATTAATTCGGGTGCCTTAAGGAGTGGTGGCGATATCCGATCAAGTCCGTTCCGTATTGGTTACGAAAACCTCATCTGTTGCGGATTTGGAGCCAGAGGAGTGAAACGAGTGGGTAAAAATGTATTTTCTTGGTTTGATAATATTCCCCCTCCAATTATTTGCTCATTACCGATATGACCAGTACAAACGAATCTTAAAATAAAGTTATAAAACTGACGAATAAATTAATAGCCGTAAAACCGTAGAAACAGAAACTGTTGCTTATAACTAGCCACCGAGACCTCCAGGTTTCCCTGGGATTGGAGAGCACTGGCAGTCCCACCGCCCAACTGTGATAATAGCCAGCTCCGGGCAGTACTCATATGCCTTCTTTTGGTTTTCCTGGCTATCCTCCCCCCTGAACATACCACCCGATGAAAACGGGTGAAATCCCATGGGCATATTCTTCGGATCCTCAGGCCAATGGTTTACCGTCCCAAAGCGAATTGCCTGCGTTACATTTGGAATCTTCACATCGGGCAAATCTTTCATCGGCACCGTGAAATAGCGGTCTTCCGAGGGTATATCGCCAGTCTTCGCTGCCCAATCCTCAAAGGACATCGTATCCATCATCTTTATCATGTGTGGGATGTAACGCAACGTGAAGCCCCCCACAAGTTCTGCTACTTCGTTACCGGGGTGCACTGTCCCAATGTAGGACCAGCCCTCTTCAACAAAGTCATTGAGTGTGTGTTGCGAAGCCGAGCAGATCATGCTGTCATCTTGGAAGTAAAAGAGCCATTCAGAGGGCCACAACCACTCTTTGTAGAACCATGGTCGCGAAAGCAGTTTATTCATCTCTTTATAGCCGAGGCTATTGACTGAGCCAGGGACGAGTTCGTGAGGGACCAGGTCCAGAAATAACTTTTTCGACCCCACGTACCGCTGGATTGTAGGATTCGCTTTCATCAAGGCAAGAGACTCCGGGCTTCCCATAAAGCGGAACGACCATTCTGGTGGGATAACGGTCATGAAATGCACCAGCAAAGGGATAAGGTATGGTAGTGGTCGATTTTCGATGAGCAGAGCAACTTTAGTCCGGTCGACTGGGCCAAGTGGTGTGTTTACGGCCTTCAAAGACGATTTGTCGGTTAACATTTCTATGGCAATTTGGTCGTGCCATGTCGTGTTGTGCTTCAGTATTGCTTTGCCAGTTTGAGATGGGAATATTTTCAACTTCTCAGTTATACTCTGGTTTACAGTGGGCCATCCTGTTGATGATAGGTTCAAGAACCAGATGAGAACCAATATGAAAATTGCGACTCCATAGACTGGGCGACTGAGTCCAAGTTTTGAGGCGGTGTACATAATTGGGCCTTTGTGTCGATTGAAAGATCCTCTGACTGATATATGAAGTATGAGGTCTTATGGCGCTTCGGTTAGATGGTGGATGCAATAGCGAGTGACATCCGCATGAGAGGAAGCGATTCAGGAAATAATTATAGAAGCGCGTGAAACAATACTTGAATGCTTTTCCAAGGAAAGGTGGGAGCGCTCAAGGTTATGTAGTGCTGGGATACCCGTAACCTTTGCGTTTCCAAGAGGGCGCCAGGACAAAAGTGCTGCCGATCACCTATACATGGAACAATGATCTGAACGGCGCATTTGCAGCACAGGTCCCGTTGTCGGTTACGTAGTAGTATAAGAAAAGGAATTCACGAAGAAAATATGAGTTCATTTTCTGTTGGGTGTGGAATGTAGATAAAAAGGTGGTGTACTGAGTAGGACGCTAAAAGACATGTATTGCTAAGAGATTACGTATATAAATAGAATACATTTGATAGCTAATCAAACATCCCCTGTCCCTCAATCTTACTCAGAACCTTCTTGTACATTTAGTACTCGTTTCCAACTCATCACCTTCTACTTGTCAGGTCTGAAGTAAGTCCGAGATGTCCGCATGCCAAGACTTAACGACCATTTATTTTACCACAGAAACTCACATACAAACTTTAAATATAACTAATCCACCACACGTATCCTCTAATTATGGCTGTGCAAGTGTCTTATAGTAGATTTGGTTGTATATAAAAGGTGCGTTACATGAATGTAACATGATTAATGGCTGTTGTGCCTCAGCGTTTTGGTGTCTTGGGCTTACTTTCATTAAAATTTGAAAATGACGAGAAACAAGATAAGACTTGCGTCTCTAAAGTCTATTATGCAATCTATGCACCTGGGAACCCTGCCCACTGCAACTTACCAATGAGGTATGACCTAGGACCCTTTCTAGCCCAATAAAGCCCTCTCTAGAGCACCAGGCGTACTCAGAAGTACAGTGTATAAGGACTCCCACACTGTAACTATACCAGGTAATTGACTAAAAACGCTTCTTGTTTTCAGCTCGAGAGAATAACAACTTACATTGTACCGAGACTAGCCTTGGACCCTGTACTGCCCGTATATCGAGCTGAAGTTTGACGTGCCCGCCAGACTAAACTTTAACATTAGACTTTCAGGCCTGAAAAGGTGCTCGGCGCACACAAACCTGCGAAGTGATTCGTTTGATGTTTAATTCCCCCCACCGCCCCACAATCCTTTTAATTCGAGAACTAGAACACAACGGGCTATTTGACTCACACGGGCCCGCTTTTCGATGTGGCCAGCTAAGTCGTCTGTTACTCCGTAGATGTGTACAAAATTTGCTTCAAAATCAACCTTCTCCAGATGCAACTGACCAGAATAGTTCGGCTTTCTACGCACATTCTATGAGCACGCAAAAGACGTCGGATTTTGTTCCTCCAAGGATTCCTTCCCGCAACCTCGTAGCGCTACACAACAACAACGAGAAAAAAGAATCCAAGAAGTACTAACAATATGATTGACTTAACTGTGAGTACGCTAACATCTTTTGATTGCTCTTGGAATTTTTGTGGCGCTCAGTATTCGCTTTCTAGTATACTGTGTATAAGGTACAAAATCGGACGTTTTTTTTGATTCCCCTATAGAGACACTGATTAGGCTTGGAATAATAAGGTGAGCCCGATCAGGTCCCGGTCAAACCCAATTAGGACGTTCTGCCTACCAGTAGTGACCTGTTACAGAGTAAGGGATAGACGGCCCATGATCCCTACCCCCATGTATGCTAAGCTCGCAAAGTAGTTCGAGCTGTTAAATACTGCATTGACGTCGACGTCAATAACGAAAGGACTTTATAGTGGTAGGAGCAGTAGGGCGTGATGCAGGGGAGGGGGTGGTGACAGCATACTAACTTTTGTAGACACAAAACCAAACTAGGGGATCCAGGCCGTAGAATTCTTTTTTAGTAACGCATATCCAGTTCTTGAATATGTATAGAAATTCGTTACAAGATAAGATAAATTTACTGATATGCGAGCCGAACCCTTCCTGGACTTTAACGAGTCAATACATAAGTTCAATCAACAATCTAGGATGGTTGATGCATCAATTTCAGCTCAATATGCGGGCCGAACAAGGCCTAAGCCCATCCACTAGCCACAATCGAAACCCCCACAGCCCCCCTCAGCTAAATAAGTGTCTACGTTTTATGCCAGATGTGGCCCAAGTTCAATCGCAGTGATATCCAAAATCCCTGTTTTGAGCGATTAGACTATGGCATTAGGAAACAAATATGGCAATCCATTCCATTAAGTGCTTTTGTTTTGTCTCGGTGAGGCGCGGAATGAGTCGGGTGGTAGGTGTGGAATGAGGAATAGAACGTAGGGAGTAAACACTACAACAATATACTAATCTATATGAGTGTCTGTATTTGCGGCCCTGTGCCACTTCTTCAACATCTACTTCCTGTCTAATATAGATACCGCCGACCCAGCCATGTCGCCTTTACATCTACTACCGGGCGTTGAACAACCAAAGGCAAAGAAGAAGTTGTAGTATCTGGGAATAGCTTCATTTTTAGCTACAGAGGATCTGTGTGGCGTTGTGTTGTGATCTATACCTTGTTTTGGTTTGTTTCATTTACTTTCTAGCCGAAGGGAGTACTTTACTTAGAATCGAACTCTTATTGTTAATAAAAAAGCCAAGATATTTGGTAGTGAGAATTGGTCACTTGATACATGCTATTTGTTATTCACTCTTTACGGATTACTAATTGCTATTCACTGTTTTCTATATATCATTCACTATCTGCTATAACCATTCACTATTTACCAATTGCAATTTCTTATTCACTGCTTATCATTTACTATTCACTATTATCCTAAATTACTGGCTGGGGTTGTGTGAGGGCTCAAGGCTGGAGTAAATGTGGTCACGTGTGGGTTTATTGATTGAATGTGGTTACGTATAGGTTTATAGATTGAATGTAGTTACGTGTAGGTTTGTTGATTCGCTTAGTAAATGTTGTTATAGATGTTGTTATAGATAGAGCTGCCCCAATTGGCCTAATAGGGTATAGCGCGGATTCTTTGTTGTAGACTATAAATAATAGCTAGCTCTAGGACTTTCTTAGAAGGCTCGCGATCAATCCCAACCTTATTCTAGAGTAGTCTTTTGTACGCTCCTAGTGATTCCCTGACAGGTTAGAAACTTGGGAATTTTGCAAGGAGAATAGAAAAGCATTCAAGTTTCGAGATCCTCCGATCAAGTGGCTAAAACGTCCAAAACAAGCACGCGGATTACTGGATGAGATGAGCGCCAAAGTCAAGAAATACGATGCCAGCGATGATGAAGATAATGATGGAGCCAGTAATACACCTTGTACTGTTTGCAGCTGCCTAAAGGAGGATAGTCACGTGTCGTAGATGGCTCGAGCGGATCCCTCTTTTTACAAGATGATGATAGAAAGCTAACTTGCTTTCTGCCATAGGGTTCTCGTTGCAGGCATTGGACGAACAATATCATATTTTCAGACACCTCACCATTATGATTTCTCCTGTCAGTAAATCCTTTGTTCCGTACACGCATATTAAATGGGAAGGTTGCCAACAATAATATAGTGGAAGAGATATATGAACGTTCAGCGGAGTTCAGGTGTGCTATGACATAGACACAAATGATGAGTGAATTGGATTTTTTCTTGATAGATGGAGGCAAATATTCTTACAACTAAGGATGGCAAGGTCAAACTCGCAGATTTTGAAGTATCGACAACAGCATGCCAATTGCAACTTGGTCATCTCTCAAACACCCGATTTCAGTCAAAGAAAGTGTCAGACCAGTGCTCAGTTGCGATCATATATCAGTCACTATCTACATTCTCCATTCACCATCTACTTTTACTATTTACTAATCACAATTTCTTATTCACTCTTTTCTACACACGATTCACTACTTGTCAGTTATTATTTACTATTTATCATTTGGTATTCACTATAATCCTTTATCATTCAATATTCACCAAACCGATTATGATTCACTGTTTACTATTCCTATTCCCTATTTACTATGTAGGTGTGTAATATTCACTATTTACTAATAGCCATCTATTCTTTACTATTTTCTATACTTATACGATATACAATATATACTATTCACCATCTACCAATGATCATTCACTATTCACTATATGATTTACTATTCGTCATCTACTAATTAATATTCACTGTTTTATATATACTATTCACTATCTATGATTTATTATTCACCGTTTTCCTCCTATAATATTCATTATTCACCTTCTACTGTTCACTATTCACTATTCACTATATACTATTCACTACTTATTCTTTACTATTCACTATTCACTATATACTATTCACTACTTATTCTTTACTATTCACTATTCACCCTTCCATATTATACAATCCCCTATTCTTTCCTGGTATTCACTCTTTCCTAATCACTATTTCTCATTCACTATTTTCTACATGTATCATTCCCTATTGACCATCTCTTATTCACTATTCACTGTGTTATATATTCACTGTTATATATACTAACCATTCAATATTTCCCTTTACTATTCACTACTATATCATTCACCCTGTATTATTCACTATTCACTCTATTCAAGATTCACTATTCCCTCTTCACTATTCACTATATAAATATATCCTATTCACCAGTTCCTAACCATTCACTGTTTCATCGTTAGTAATTAGTATTCATACTTACCAATTCTTAGTGGTATTGGTCAATTAGTCAAAAGGTCATGGTCACAATAGCACACATGTGGGTTCTGTACAATTCCCAAGTCTACATCGCTAAGGATTGGGAGCTAAGGGTTGTCTTTATTTGTCTGGAGGGAATCATCAGTTAAAGTGAATCGAGTCTGGTTTTCATCATTGAATCTTTTTTTGGATGGGTTTGTGGGAGGTTTCGTGGTGAGGAATGGGAGATTGAGAGCCGAATTGTGGTTTTCATGTGGAGAGCAGCAGAAGTATGAGGGGAGACCGCTGAAGTGCATTGAAGGAGGAGAGAAGTAACATTACCCAAGAATTGCAAGGTAGACATAAACAAAAGGGGGACTCATGGGGGGGTTCACAGTATTATATTCCAGGACGATTCACAAATGAGCAATATGCGGAAAGAATAGAGGAAACGAGGTTACCATGCCAAACTTCCGTCCAATGTCAGGAGATCTTCAAGGGGATGGAATATTGACATTTGGAGCTGATGCTTCCTATGGACTTTCTGTCAAAATTTATTACTGATAGAGTCATGACAGAAACAGTAGCCTGCTGGTAGTACTTAACGTTGAAACAAACACAAAACCCAAGACAGGGTGACCTGCCAAATGTATATTACAACAGCATGTTGATTGAGTACTTAATATCTCCTGTATAATCAATGTACTATAAGAACGCTTTACGAAAGCTAATTCTATATCTTAATTCCGTCAAATCCTGCGATGGTAGATAATTATCAAAAGTACGCAACAAGATTCTAAACAGGAGGTTCCAGAGGAAGAATATCAAACTTACCATAGTTAGTTAATATAATAATAGTAAATAGTAAATAGTGAATAATATGTACTACTAGTGAATGATAGGTAACCATAGTGAATTTTCAAGAGTAACTAGCATTGGTGAATAGTAGCAAACTATCATAGTGAATAGTGAATAGTGAATAATCAGTAACACTAGTGAATAGTAGGAAGTGCGAGTAATAGTGAATAAAGATGATGAGAGTGAATAACAAATAATAATAGTGAATGATAAGTAACCGTAGTGAATTCTAAATAGTAAATAGCACTAGTGAATAGTACCTAATACTAGTGAATGGGAAGAAGGAGAAGTAATAGTGAATAAAAACAATGAATAGTGAATAGTGAATAACACAAGTGAATGATAATAGAGAGGAGTAAAAGTGAATAAAGATAATAATAGTAAATAGTGAATGATAAGTAACACTAGTGAATGATGAGTAACTTCACTTCACTCTAGTCTTCACATATTTCTTCTTCACCTTTGACAAACTTCACTCTATTATATTCTTCACCTTATTACAATCTTCACCTTTGACAAACTTCACTTTATTGTATTCTTCACTTCTAACAAACTTCACTTGTACTTCTTCACTTCTTCACTTTTCAGTCTTCACCTCGTTACTTCATCACTTTTACCAAACTTCACCTTTAGCCTCTACTCTAAACCCCGCCCCCCCCCTGGGGGGGTTCTTCGTACCATACAACCCTAATTACCCTCCCACCCATTGGTTTGGAAAAGCGCGCAGATTCAACCCACTCTCTTGTAACATGCGAATTACTCTTGAAATCTCTTCACATGGTCACATAACCCCTTCCAGCAATAGCGCACAGAATTCACAACCATGGATCCTCAAAGCACACAACAAGATCTTAAAGACCAAAAACATCAAGTCTATCTAATTTCATTCCAATATCCCATATATCACATAGCGTAATCCGGGTATCTAGATACAACCCCAACATCATCATCCACTCATCCATCCATGCAACATGCAACATGCAGAACCCAAGACGTAAGGAAACAAAAAACCACCAAAAAGAGGCCAGAAAACGGGAAAAAAAAGAAGAGAAGAAACGCCGAATACCCAAAATACCCTCCCAACTCTCTTCAATGCACCCGCTAATCCGAACATCCAAGAAAAACCAAGGTAAGCTCCTTCGTTCCACTCACACACCCTAAATAATATGCATATTACCCACCACCGTCCCCCGACTCTCAACATGGTACCTCCTCCTCACCCCCACACCCCTAGCTCTCTTAAACAGCTTTTCAACCCCCTCCCCACCCTGCACCATAACCATACAAATCGGTTCTTGTCTAAACAATCCCCCAGGAGTAACCTGTCTCTTATCCAAAAGTGGTCTAAAGAGTCCACTACCAGCGCCGGGCGGAAAGCCCTCTTCTTCTCCGGGATACTCATCATCTATAACAATGACGAGCTTCAAGCTTAATCGAGAGGGGGTGAAAGAGGGTATATTCGCTAATTTATCGTGGAATGTGCAGCCTCCTCTGACGATAACGATGACGTCGTGGAGAAGGGGTGCGTCGTCGGGGAGTTTGGCGGTACATGCTTGGCCGGCGAAATATATATTCCTCCAAAGCAAGCTACTCGCCGACGGGCCTTGACTTGGGTCCGGCGCTTCAGGGACATCAAGTATAGCGGCTGCGCCGAGACCAGTGGGTGCGATGGCAGGGAGCTTTATAGACGCGTACATTTGCTGGGCATCAGGCTGTGGGATGAGGGTGGCGGCCGGATCGCGCAGCGCAGATGTTACTTGGCGGAGGAGAGAGGAGAACATGCCTTTGTACTCCGAGGCTCTCCCGCCACTACCTGTTAGGGAGTCTTCCATTGGTAGAATGGGAGCGTCTTCAAAGATGTCTTCTAATTCGTCGTCGAGGTCGTCGTAATATTCTTCTTCGCTTCCGGGGGAGCTGTGGTTCACGGGCGTCTCGTTCTCCAATTGGAGAACTATGTCAAGCATGACTGAATCTCGTACTCGTGTAAAGTTGGGGTCCGTCATATCACCGATAACGTCCCTAGATATGAAGACTTGTTCGTCTCGTCCTAGAGCCATATTGGCAATATTCCAAACTCGCCACGAGTCTATAGGGTGTCCATCAAGAGCTCGAATTGGAGATGGAGACTCGTAGATCATACCAAGACGAAGGCCTGAAAGACTTTTGATGAGGATACCTTCATTGAGTCGAACGAGTCCTTGTGGACCAAATGTCATGAATCCTGGCTGTCCAAGCGGTGAGGTCGTTGCAGTGTTAACAGGAAACTCAATTGCAAATGTCTCACCGAGAGGAAGCTTGTCACAAAATCCCTCGGAGGGCATCAAGGAACCTGGGAGTGTCCACGGATAGAAAGTGTGATTTTGTATGACAGAAGCAACATATGGCTGGTCTTCGACTTCATGTTCTGGCAACGCTTGGAAGATTTTGAGGTTTTCCGCCGTCGGCCTGTAGTTTGGAGTTCTGTGGAGACCAATTAGACTTGATGCATGAAACACATCTGATCTGGCAGCTGTCGCAGAGATTGAAAAAGGAATCATCGATGGTGACACAGGGCAAGTATCTCTTGGTTTTGTGTCCGAACGTGGTTGAATACTTTTGGTTGATGGAATCTTCTTTCTGACTATGGTAGATGGCTTTTTCTTTGGTATGATCAAGGGATGACCCTCGGTAGTGAAAACATAGGAAGCGTCAAGTGAATTGAGCGGGTGCTCAGGATCAAAAAGCAAGTAAAGATATTTTGCGGTTTCTCCAAGAAAGAAACTTTCCATACGATCACTTTTCTCGCCCGTTCGTACATCTTGAAGTCCCGCCCACCCACACTTGGTCCAGCATCGCTCTTTGATATCCGAAAGCACCATTTCACCGACATGAAGATACCAAGGATCCTGGGTAGCGCGATACAAATGATAATTCGATTCAATAAACTCTGGACGACCTGGCCACCATCCTAGACCTCCTTCGACATGACCATCTCGAACCGACCATCGCTCTGGTAAAGCTGCATATCTGGTCCACAAAGCGGTGTATAAGAGATTTGTCTCAATAGCTTCTTCAACTTCGCCAGCAAGCGTTAGGAGACCAGGATAATAAGCCCCAAGACTATCAATCCAATACGCTTGTGGTGATCCGGTAGTTAAATGTACGTTAACATAATGAGGGTGATGTATACCACTGTACAAATGACGCTTAATAGCTGCATGAGCTTCATGCCAGGCGGCCAAGAAGGCATCTGAGGAGTTCTCCTCATCGGTTAAAGGAGTATGAATGCTATTTGGGTCTAGCCATGTATGATGAGCTTCCTGCAACGGCATCGTTACGTTGGGCATATCGTGCCCTGAGAGAAGAATATGTGTTTTCAAAGCGTACTCGAAAAAGCTATCGATGCCAGCACCGATTCCGGAATATGGTCCAATCCATTGGCCACTTTCAGAATCAACACCTGCACCCAGTAGTCCAATGGCACTTCTTCGGTCCCAAACAGCCCAAAAAGCACGTTTTGCGAGCTGCTCGAATCTTGGATCGTTTGTGAGTCGACTCAGAACTGTAAATTCCAAGACCAAACTCCCGGCTCCCGCACTACATGTTTCCGTAATCTCAGGAGCCCCATCATGCAGAAATTCTTCAAAATCCGACGAGTCCTTGTTTAGTGGAGAATTATGGTAGAACGGAATTCCATGTCGGAGATTAACTCTAGGATATGGCATCCCCGTCGTCGTATAAAAGGCGGGTAAAAGTCGCTGTGCAAGATCCAACGCCAGACGCAAAAGTTGGCCATCATATCGAAACCCATTTGGCCACAAAATTGCGGGAACTTCTCCTTTTCCGAGTTTCTTCTTCGTCGCAAAGCGTGCTAAATTAGGCGCATATCCGCCAATGGGCAATTCTCCAACAGCAAATAAATGGGCGCTCAGTAGTCCTCCCACACCCCGTATGACCGTTTCAAACACCTGGACTTTACTGTCCACATCGAAACCTCGCGCCCTAAGCCCTTGACCAGATGTTCCGCTTGTCCCGTCTCCATAATATAATACAAGCGATTGTATGCCGTTTTGGAACTCCCGCAATGCCTTTTCTCCTGTATTGTGTTCGTCCGGTGGAGCGGATGCGAGTATAGCCAGTGTGGAGAGGCTGTCAATCAAGGTAAGAGAATAATTCCCCAAGACATCGTTCAGTTCGACATGGCGGGGGTTATTTTGGTCGCGAGTGAGAGGCATGCAAGAAACAGGTCGCAACTATTTTACTAGTAAGTTTATTGCGTACAAAATAGGTCATTGTCCAGCAGAACCAACCTCATCCTCCGGAAATGCGACAGTCATGTAATTATCAAATCCATGATAAAACATAGAAACTGTCTCCTGCCGCAACTCCGCAATCCTCGCCTTGGTCATGGCAGACACCGACGTCAGCCATATCGACCATATCGCCAGCAAAATCCAAGGCTTTCTATACAAGGCTGTCGTCTTACGGCCGTTTGCACCGCCCAGCCAGCCTCCTGGCCATCGCAATGGCATCACCGATGAGCGTATTTGGCGGAAGGCATGTGAGCTTGAAATTTTATCAAGTCCACCGGCCTGTTCGAAGGTATTTGTGATCGTATGGGAAATCGTCCAAAGTGATGTTGTAATGCTGAAACTTGAGTACTCGAGTACCAGCGGATTTGTGGCGATGATAATTATGTGGCTTTCACAGCGGAACCTCGGCGGGAATCGTCAGCCTTGGCCACTAGATATAAATTGTATGTTGTCAACATCTCACTACCAACACCCCACCAATCAAAATCTTAATAATAAATTCCGTTCAACCGGATAATTTCCCGTTCCAATCGATTCACCGTGATTTGCAACTTTTTGAAACTCTAAATAGCGGCACAAGAAGTATTGAGTGCAGGAATCAAGAGATCCTGTCCAAGCCACTGACGGCTTTGACTATTCACTTTTTCGTCTGATCCCCACAAAGGGATTCTCAGCTGCACCTCTGGCAGCGGTCCAGCTTATATTTCATAACTGGGGGAGATGTAAGGCATGGAATGGAAGATAGTTATTTGGTTATAAATAAGAAAATTGCCTTGCGTCCTGAGGGATATTCTGGCGCAGTGGCACCAAATTGCACCGTTTCTTCAAATCAGATTTCTTGGGAAAAGCACCCGTCCACTATCGCAAAACGCCCCAACTAATTCTCACCATTTTCAAACTTTACTCAGATTCAATTTTAATGATCATAAAAATTCTGCTTTTCTGAAAGCATGTTCCCTCGGTTGTCCATTTCCATTGAAGGCTATTCTTGCAGGTGTGTTCCAGGTTCTGTTGTTGAATGGGAAGGAAGTTGGAAGGAAGGTACAATGAACAGTTACACTCCAACCAAATCTTGTCATAACGCCCTTTAGTTTCTATCCATGCTTGAAAAATACTTCTTCAAAATCCGGCCCCATATCATCCTTTCCGCACTCAGTTTCCTCAGTTCACAAGCGAGGAAGTTCGTTCTCCAAAGTCCAACAAAGCAAGGAAGTCTCAGGATATGGCATTTTGATTCGTTATTCTCGTCAGGACTCAAAAAAACCAAGAACATCGCACTTATGAACAGATTTCGGCAATCATCCAGATCATGATCCAGAATACTAACCTACCAAGTTCAAAAATCAAAACCTCTCTTCCTCTTCCCAGTCCTCAAAAATGAAAACTCAGTCCCCCTTTAGGCTTCAAAAAAAGTCCATCCCAGTCGCACAGCCTCCCTTCTATTTCAAATAATTAGTCCTTTTCTTACCGAAGGTAGGAAATCCCAAGAACCTACCGCCCCTCACAATAATGTTCCTCCTCCGTCTTAGTCATCCGACTGATAGACTCCTCAAAAAGTTGACATTTCCGGTGGTCGCTCATGGATATCTTTGCTTGCTCCCAGAATTTGAAGATACTACAAAATGTGATGGTTGTCCAGGTTTGAGGGCAGTAAAGGCAGTAGAAGAATTGTTCTTTGCACATCTTTTATGTTTTGCTTTCGGCTTGTTGGATTGGGGAGGGTTCTTGGAGATTCCTCGTGGTATTCTCTCTGATCTGATCGCAAGTCTTTTGGTACTTTTTGGGGTTCTACAGGCTGGTTTGGCTTCCTGGACTGAGCTCATAATTGAAGTAAATTCCTCTCAAAACACCAATCCAACTCAAGCTTATATACTACAGTTCGCCATGTTCAATTGTCTTTGAATGGCACAAGCATATCATAGCCCTTTATCGAAGTATGGATCATCACGCTTTATAAAGACCATCGCAAATGGCTGGTCAAAGAGTGCCAAAGATGAGGTGTGTTCTGATTTTATTCAATCTGGCTCTACCTTTTGAAAGGCGCGTTGTGGTACATAAGGAAGTTGACTGCTTAAGGGTTCTTGTTCCTAGCCTCCTAAACGAAATCTCTTTCTTCCAGAGTGTTGTTTGGGGATGAAGATTCCTAGGGAGAGAAAATGGAAAGAACGGTATTTTTGTTCCTTTTAAGGGACTTATCGTTCAAGAGTTCTGTGGAAGTAACCTGTGACTTCCACCTTTTCAACAGCTTAAAAAGAACGTAGTATCTATCCTCATACAGTACCCCTAAGTCTATTTACTGCCAACGGGAAAGATGTAATAAACACATTAAAAATCATAGGTCTCTAAAAGAATATCAAAATGACTAAAGGTATTAAGTTGATAGCTCTTGATGTTGGGATATTAGGTAGCGATATTGGCTAGTTCACTCGATCTCGATGCGAAGGTATAGGTAGCAAGCAAGTGTGTAAGAGAGCTTTCTTTTTCCTAGACATACTCCCTTTGGTAATAATACGTATCGCTCTCTGTGTAAAGATTTTGAGCCAAGCGATACGCCTTGGCGGCAAATGAGAACACCACAAGCCTCCTTACGTCTTTTGTGACTTCTAAACTGATCCCTTTCATACTACCTCACATTCACTGCCCAGTTCTTTGAAGTATGAGGACCACAAAACCTTCGTTGCTAGGTAATTGTTGTGGTACAAGCTTGTACTCTATTATGCTTAACTAATTCTGTCGGGATGATGCCTTCGGCCTCGTACCGCTCTATCAATTATACTGTAGTAGCGGCCCGTCGAACGAACTCTATTTCCGCGTTTCACGCCTCCTCCTAGTAATCGGCCTCTCGCTTCGTCTCAGATACAGTACTGCAAGTAATACTATTTCCATCAACTATTGGCCCACTAGGTGCTTAATTGCGATCACCCCCCCCCCCTCCCCTTCAAGGATATCAGCCTCGCTTAGCCTCTAGTCAAGTGAAGAGGTCTGTTTTCCCACACGCAAATCACCCATCGCAGTATAGAGTCTGAGTATAAGAGTCACATTTGGGAGGTAGGAGTCAAAAATGCGTTGTTGAGACTTTTGAGAACTAGATTGTAAAATCACAGTTTCTCTCGTTACTTTGTAAATAACATTTACTCCAAATGAATGTTCTACTACTTGCATAGAACAGTGCCACAATCTTTGTTCTAGTTATTAGGCAATACTTAGAGGGTGAGATATATTGCCAGACCTCGAGAATGAATATTTGTCACGTGACTATATGTTACATAAGTGAATATCGCTTCGCTCCCTTATGGATCTCTGCTCTGCCCATTTGGGACTAACGTGCTCTGGGAGCGCCTAGCTTGTTTGTTAGAGAATACAAGCCTCCTAAAGGTGCATAAGTTCCACTTATGTACAGATTCGCCTAAATTAAGTGAGTTACTATAACACTAAGTTTACTTAGAACAGTTGAACAGTTCTATCCTACAATTTGTATAGTCCGCTCCTTGAGGAAGCCCTACTCCCTTAATTTAGGACTAGCTTTCGCTAGAGTAGGTACTAGTAGTGGGTAGATTCTTTGTTAGAGAAAATAAACTTTCTAGAAGGTGTATAGAACTACTAACCCTTGTTCTCTTACAGGTTCGCTTAAATTAAGTAAGTTACTATAGTACATTTACGCAAACAAAGTTTAGTAGATCATTTCTATTACTTCCTCTTTCTAGCTACTTATATATGATCTTTGTTGTTTTCTAAGCTCCCCTACCTCCCAGCCCCCAAACAATAACTTTTCGTCGCAGCCCAATAGTCCTCCTACTGGTAACAGTTCCCAATCTCTGTTTACCAACAAAGCTACACCATATTCACGCAGACAAAGCTGGGGAGTTAATTCACAGTTCTGTTTCTGAGAGCCCCTATATATTCCTCATCTTTAAGGTTCTTTTCTCCTTCTCTTCTTCTTAACACACACATTCTAGATATTCTGCAACTCTTCTGCCTCTTTGATACACACATCTTCATCTCATATTACCCACTCTATCGTCTCGTACATAGAATAGACTCAACATACTCCTAGTGGTCAATCTTTGACACTGTTAAGTTTTGTCAACTCAATATCTGATAAATCCTTCAAGATTCTGACGATCTCACTAGCAACTTTTGACAAAAAGACGCTATCTTCTGGTTGGCTATCAATTATCAAAATGGGTAACAGAGCTATGTCCACAAAACACCACTGTGATGGAGACGTCAGAGGTAACAAGAAAGTCTGCCAATATGCCCGCGGCGGTCGCAATAATCGCCCATACTGCAAGACTCATCAGTTCTTTTGTGGTTGCGGCAACTCACTTCCCTTGCGTAAGGACCAGAACGTATGTCCTAACTGCAACGGCTTTGACTGTGAGAACACTCAAGCCGCTAAAAATGTCCAGTATGAGCAGAAGTACAACGCTGAGCAGGAGAAGAAGCGGAAGGAGAAGGAGGCAGAATACGCTAAAGACGCTAAGGATAAAGCTGAAAAAGACGCAGCTGCAAACAGAGAGGCCAAGGGTAAGCATAAGAAATAGATGAGGCTTTCGCTTAGACACCCTTTTCAAAGTTCAGCAATTTTTATCCTGATTAGAAGAACAATAATATAAATAAGCCTACTTCTTGCTTAGGCTTTGGCTCAAATCAAATCAAATCAAATCAAATCAAATCAAATCAAATCAAATCAAATCAAATCAAATCAAATCAAATCAAATCAAATCAAATCAAATCAAATCAAATCAAATCAAATCAAATCAAATCAAATCAAGTCAAATCAAAAGCAGAGATAAAACCTCTTTTGTTCGCTTGTTGGGACAATAGGCTATCCTGATACTCTTCATGTAGCGTTTATGGGTTGGGATTGTTGGTTTCCTATTCCTATTTGGCATGATAGTTACGACAGAACAAAGCCATGGTCTTCAGAGGAAGGTGTTTACTGGATGAGAGCGCCTATGGAAGAGCATTTTCTGTGCGGCTATTTGGGAAGGACGGGAGTAGGACTTTCATTGTGTTAGGACTTTCATTGTGTTAGGACTTTCATTGTGTTAGGACTTTTATTGTGTTAGGACTTTCATTATTGGGGTGCCAGGTGACTCATCTTTCTTTTCATTGTATTCAACCTAATATCTGAACCATCATGGGCTGTGGAATTCTATCGGATATCCACTCAATCTAGCTTTGAGAACTTCACTCTTTTAAACATGACTTTGACCTTCTATGGGAGTATTTCCAAGTAAACATTGCTGCTGAATAATATAACTTGTGATTGTAAGTAATGAGGAATAGCTGATGAACGCAATTAATTAGGAAGATGACGTAAAACATAAGGTTTACCTAATACTTTACGTCTGGTTAAGTTAGAAAACTTCCTGTTTGGCCGCTTAAGGTGAAAGAAGCAGGATAAGCGAAACTTTCAAGATTAAACCAACGTTAAGTATCACAGTCTGGCGAGGAGTAGAATCTTACTATCGAAAACAACATTAGATATAGCTATAATTACACTAATACTAATATAGTTAAGATATATAACTAAGATAGGCGAAGGTAAGTAAGCTAGAGATGCCCAGATTATGTTATTATCCTAACGCTTCTAGAGCATTGAAAATAGTACTATAATATACTTATCTAAGCCTATTAGCGTAACTAAATCTATTGTCTAAACTTTTATAAAACAATTTAAATCTAAGGTAAATAATAGAATCTATAATTTAACGAACTTATACTCCTACTTAATAAGTTATAATCTTAGCGTGACTTAAAGCTAAATAATTAAATATATAATTTACTATATATATAACCTACGACTAGCGAGCGAATAGAACTAAAATCTATTCTATAGTTTCTAGAATTCTAGAGCCTTTTTTAACTACTAAGAGTATAGGATTTAAGATAAACTAAACGTTAATTAATATCAACATAGTCAGTCGGGGTTTTACTTGTCTAGCTAGAATTGACTACATAAACTATTATACTACCTCGCTGAAGTATGTAGTTAGGTATAGCACTTAAACGCATCTGTCCCTCCCTTTACGTAAATCACGATGTTCTAAGTTCTGGAGTCCTCAAGGTTGTTGGTAGGCATGGCATGGCACACATTAAGTTGTAATCTACGAATGCAAGCGTCAAGAAATCTCTGACTCAAATTGGTTCTAAATTTCTCATTATATTGTCACGCGTCATAGGCATAAAGATCAAAGTTATATTTTTCTTTATTCCAGAAGCTGTATCTCCTGGTCTCGACATATGTACTTTTCGATTTTTGGCTCGGCGATATCTATTTTTTGTCTTGGACCTTGCTCCCTATAGGCTCAATCTTGCCTTCTAAGCTTTAAAAAGGGTCAAAAGGCAAAATTGAACCTGGAGCAAGGTCCAAGACATAAAGTGGACATTGTAAACCTAAAATTCGAAAAGTACATATGTCGAGACCAGGAAATAAGAGATTCATCCCCTCAAAACTTGTAAACCCGGCACCATGGATCCATCAGTCAATAACCAGATTTGGTTCAGAACTATCACCGGCACCATGGGAGTCCTCAACACCAATGCTATCCCCTTCATTGTCATCTAATTCCATCTCACTATCGGAGGTTCCATAGGCATCCAATTTCAGACCACCATTTCTATTCTTAAAGTCATCCCAAACTCTCGCTTCATCATCATCATCCTTCAGTCCCAAGGAAGAATAGAATTTCCGCCATTCCTTACAGAGTTTAGCAAGTCGTGAATAGTCTTTAGCAGTCTCGAAGCCGACAATAGCAAAGCTTGCCAACTTTCGAATCCATATACCACGATGGTAAGCATCCTCAAGGTAATTTGGACAGAGTTTCTTTAGTGCCGCATCATAATGTGCCTTGATGAGCATCTCATCGTCTGTCAAATCTCTTCCCGGATCCTCGTCGAGATCGCCCATCCATCCAGGAGGTCGTGTATCTTCATGTACCCAAAGCCAGCTAAGAGGCTTTCGTGCAATGACTTGTGGTACTGATTTTATATCGTCCAAATCTAAGACACCGCTGATTTCCCATTTCAGCTTGCTATTATCGTTTGGGTCATTCTTTTGTACGAGTAATATGTTTTGGGGTGCAAGATCCCAGAGCCAGAGAACAGTTTTCTTGTCAATCTTCCGGGTGAGTAAAGCCTTTTCCATCTGATTTGCCATCACCTCAAGCTGTTTATAGCCCGGGGACATCCATGCTCCGTCACGGTCATTGCGTGCCCTAAAAAGTCGCACGAACAAGGTGGATAACTTTTGACTCTTGGAAAATGGAAGATCATCAACTGGAGAATTTCGGAATCCAGTGATACAGGGTTGGTTGGTGGCAGGGGGCAGGGTAGTGGTATCGACACAAGTTTCTGGTAAAGCTCTGCCACCTACCAAGCGACCAGGGACGGGAAGGGGAGTGGAGTCGATCTTAGCGACAAGTTCAGCAACTAAGGCGGTGATTTGAAGCTTCTCCGCGAGGGGCGCATCGTAGAAAACTTCCTCGAGGCTTATGCCAGGGAGGCGTTCTTGAAGAACCCATGCCATTCTAATGGAATTGTGCGTCGAGGAATCATATGCTAAGACCGAAGCAGTTGGCATGTAGTCGAGCTGTGAGGCGTAAAAAAGAATGGCAACTTGATCGCGAGTTTCGTACTCCTCTCTCTTATCGTATGCAAAGCGAGGAATACGAAGAACGTAATCTTGTATCCTACGAGAAGCAAACTTCAGACCAATAACTCGGTGAGAGCTGCCTCCGCCCATGCGCTCAACTGCAGTAGGTTCTCCATATTCAAGGTCATGACATAGCTGGATGACCTTGGGCTTGAGGGATTCGAAAGATTCTTGGTCAAAGGCAACGGTTGATGTTACCGAGATATCAGAACCAGCGTCGCTAGATACATCGGAATTGTCGTCTTCATCAAAGTCTTCACCAACATCATTTTGCTTGGAAAAGTGGTGCTCATGATTCTCGTGATGCTCGTGATGCTCGGTTGATTTACATTTAGGGACAACGGGCGACGTTTTTTCGGTGGTCATCGGTCTTGAGTTGCTATCAGGACCCAAAGCATGCATTACTGATGCGCCTTTGCTTCCTAAGGCTGCATTAGTATGACTATTCTCATCTGTGTGGTCGAAAATATGATTACCAAATTGTGTCTGGTTAACGAGAAAGGGACGCATAGATACAGATGGTGTGGAAAAGAGGTTCCCCTTGATATCGTGGACGTAAGACTTTGTCGTCTTCCAGAAGTCAAAGATGTTTAATTTCCAAGGGTGATTATCAGTTTCAAGCATCGTTGTGTTGAGCAAACGAATTTCTCGGTGTTTGTTTGACGGAATATAAATGTTTGCGTGGCGATGGGAAGAGGTTGTAATGTCTGTTGATGAGAGAGGGAAAGAAGCTTAAAGTCAAGTAGTCGGCGATATTTATGCGCCAGCCTTTCTGGTGGTTGCGCTGAACAAGGCTAAATAAACAAAGAAATTGAATCTTTTTGTTTGTTTCGTGAATGTCATTCATACATTCACCCAGATAGACCATTCACCTGAGGCTTGGCATCATCCCCATCCCCAGTTGAGTCCCTCTTCTCCACCTGTTTGGGATTGGTGTGCTCCAGGACAGGCAGAAGGAGTGCCTAGCTTATTTGTTAGAGAATACAAGCCTTCTAAAGGTCTATAGGACTCCCAAATTCCATTTATTTACAGATTTACCTAAATCAAGTGAGTTACTACAACACTAAGTTTACTTAGAACAATTAAACAGTTCTATCCTACTCTTCGTATTATCGTATAGTCCGCTTGTTTAGGAAGCCCTACTCCCTTAATCTAGGACTAGCTTTCTCTAGAGCAGGTATAGGTAGTAGGTAGATTCAACGTTTGGCATCTGGAATTCCATTCCATTCCAGACACCCCCTCTAGAAGGATTCCATTCCATTTAGTCCAGGCCTAGAAGAATTCCATTCCATACCCCCTATTCCATAGAATTTCCATAGAATGAAATCACGTGGCGCGGAAAAAGGTCCACCCGGCCCGATAGACCAATAGGAAGGCCGCATTACTATAGTCTGTGCGTACTCGAGTATTACGTACACTATAAGCTTTAGGAATTGTAGATTTAGATCATTAACACTCCGGCTAAACTAATGACGAGGAAATTAATGCTCTTTTAGCGGAATAAATCGTTTACAGCTGGTCAGTAGATATTAGTGTTGAATTATCAACACAGGCTAGGAAGTAGTTATGATTGAATCAGGCTGGCGTAACCTTGGGTAAACTAAACACCCGAGGCTTGGCACCGTCTGCTTGCCCAGTTGAGCCCATCCCCAACTTGAAGTCACCCATTTATTTTCTTATATTTGACAAATCTCAGGCATCAAATTTCAAAATCAAGACGCCCGTGGTGTCTTGATTCTCTCACGAGGCCAGCAATGAATTGTCGCGTGAATGAAATGTCTACTGTCAGTCGGAAACACATGGCCACGTTTTTTGCCCACTTCTTGAGATGAAGTCGGCCAAGATCCATTCCATCATCACTTGATATCAGGTATATTTCCGAGGTCTGTTGGAACTTGGAAGTTGGTCAAAAGGTTGCGGTATCTAAGACATATTTAAGCGTTGGAATGCGAAGCGCTACTCGGGCGTTTAAGCGAGTATCAAATGGCCCAGAAGGTTTTGGTGTTTGGCTGGAAGGGGCCGGGAGAGGCTTGAGGTTCAAGATTAATGTGTATCTCGGGATGTCTTGATATAAAGTCAACGACGTCAGATGCGTGTGGGCTACATTCCCCTCTGCCAGCATTCGGATTCAGCCATTTCTCTTTTCATTTCCTTGCTATATAATGCCCTGCAAACTCTACCTTTCAAGCGACAATCAAATCGACAAGTTCTTTTTATCAGTATCTTCTATCCTACATACATCTACAATATGATAGCCTTCAAAACTCTTTTCCTCGGTCTCTTTGGCCTTGGGTTGCTGGCGAACTGCGAAGCATTTATCCTTAGGTATGCCTTCTTGTGCTTGGGGGAAAACATTTTTAGCTAACATCGTCTCAGATTCCGTCAGAACACCAACGGCTTACCACCATTTCCAAGGGTGATTCCAGGTCTTCCATCAAATAGCTCACGCTCGGTGAACGTAACTTCCACATCAACTTTCAACGATACCACCAGTAGACCAACAATTGTTCCGAGATGGGTTCCTAAAAACCTAGCACCCAGAACCACCCTACCGCAAAATGTCTCCAGCGATTCTGTGATCTATAACAACTCCACTGCATTCAGTAATTCGACGCTTCTCAGCAGCTCGATTACCAATAGTACCCTCATCAAGCGCACCACTCCTGCTTCCAACCTTACCCTTACCCTCACCGCACGAAGACTTGTTCCCAAGCGCAGCAACTAGCAATGGAAGCCGTCGTAACATTGTAGTTGTTCCACACAGCTACCTCTTCACTATAGGATATGATTGTTTTTGGGATCTGTAGGATCATAAAAATCGCGCGGAGAGTTTTGTTTGATTTTCTCATACAGGTGATGAGTTTTTCAAGGGTTTGCGAGTCATACTTAGTCTTTGTCGGTATCTTTCTCAGCTGCTTTGGAAATACGGGGCTGGAGTTTCCATGTCTTTATCTTCTTAGAATTGCGCATGTAAGACTCTTTGATCTCAAATCTTTGAGTCTGGCCTCCTTGTGATGTTTCTTTCTTATTTTCTTGGCTGGTTTCTGTAAGGAAGTATGCGCGGTTTATGATAGAGAGAGAAAAGAATTGATTGATTCTACTTCAATGAACTTGTATTATTTTCCTGTTGACGTAAGCGTGACAATTCATATGTTTGCTAATCAAGATCCAATTCGTCGTGCTTAATCGACGGATTCTAAACTTTCCTACTTTAGTCGCGGATCCCAATTCCCAGCGTGTTGGGACTAATCAAAAGAGAGCCCAGGGAAATGCAAGTGACCCTTCACCATGGATTATTATCCTTGTACCAAGGAGTAGGAGAACCTTTGTGAAATATAATGACACAATTGGACAACCCACGAGAAAGTCATCAATTTGCTTGATTTCTCTGCTCTTGAGACTGTTTACACAAATTCTACACTTCCACGTGGACATATAAAGCCGTTTGATAAATTCAGCTTCCAGTCTCAAACACTTGCCAATCAAAACAAAAACATCTCGCCATATAGTACATCCCAAATTGTAAAATCGCAAACAATCAACATTGTCAAGTTTATATCGCAATTGTCGCATCGCTAACATGAACTTCAAAACAAACCCCGACAAACAGGCAGGTCTCAGGTCCCTGTGGGCTGAGATTTCGAAACAGCCACTGTCATCATCCGTAAGGCCGGCATTCCATCAAACGCCTTATGATCCCCTCAATTTCCCTCAAGTCATTCTCAGAACTTCGGGAGGTCTCGTCATGTAATTTTTCCCCTAACGCCAAGCGGAGAAGGGCCGAGAAATAACGTCGCGTCACCAACTTCGCGTTTCTTCCTCGTTCACACAATTAATTCATTGTGAAAACGAGACCGATTTCGAGAAGAACAACCACGTATACTGGACTCCATTCTCTGCAATGCTCTTCAACCCAGACTTTACGACATATTGAGCGGCTCCCGACGAAATGGACTCCCTGGCGAGCCTCTGGCAAACTGCCTTGTAACCGTTGGACTCAAGCCGAGACCAACATTCGAGTCGGTTCGATCGCTTATATCGGTATCGATGATTACCTGATTGCTTGCCGGGAAAAGGTCCTTTAGTCTTGGTGTAATAGGAGATGTCACAAGAACTTTGAGTGTGACAGTTTGCATCGATTCCGATAATTGCAAAAGACGGAACACCACGAGTGCCTCTTGTTCTCGAGGATATTTCAGCAACCCGTCACTGCAGCGACAAACAGCGACCAGAGGAACAATCATCATGGGGTAGAAGCTCTAGCCACGGTGAAATGTCGTTAGCATTATTACTCAGGCCTCGACCGGCTCTAATATGGATTGCTTGTTTGTCTTTGGCCTTACTTTCATATACCTCTTTAACTAAATCGACAATTTTCAACACCTGAAAAATAAGTTAGTACCTATTCAAAAAGCCTTGGTTGAGGATCACAATACCTCCTCACAATTGTGCACTCCGCAAATGTTGAAAAATCTCAGGTCCTTCGAAGCGAGTTGACTTCGACGAATACCTCGACAACAGTTTTAAAATGTGTCGTCTGTGTTTTTGCCTCATTTTCTACGACTGAAAATTCCTTGCTCACTTACTCAACATCCGCCATCTTCACAGAGTTCAGGAGCAAGCCACTTACTGTATGGGCTTAGACTTCTTCGAAAGCATGTATTCCTTAGCTCCTTTTTTCGATGTCACAATTGGTGTTCTCTTTTCCACATGCCTCTTGAAGACTCACAGGCTACGTTTTAATGAACCCCGTTGGGTGGGTCGATGCCCTTATCACAGGAGCTGCAGGTTTAATGGCCTTCATGTTCGAGCAACCGCCGCAGAACTCAAGACGATAGTGATTCGGTTTAATATTATTTCGGCTGTCTAGATTAGCCCTGTTGTAAAAGAGATGATGGTATTGGCAGCTTCGTCTCAGTCTGCCTACGACTGAGACGATGCATGGTGAGATCTGCTGCCGGGTAAGTTCTATGTCTCCCTACTCAATAAACGCAGCTATAGAATCCTTCTCTCAACTTGTTACATGCAATAGCCTCATACCCGCATATTTCAGAGCGTGGAGCCAATGGACTATGGGGTCACGATGAGGGTTACCCCACTGATGCAGAGGATACACTGTTTTCCGAATGTAGGATGCTACAAGCAGCCAAAGTATTTCTACCATCGTCGGATTAGATGACAACCACTCCACTTTTAGTTTTGGCACCACTCAATTGGACCGCAGTTCTTATGGTCGTTTCGATTGTGACAAAAGTCGACTAATCTTGTCAAATCTCCGCTTGCATCATGATTCTGCCTCGAAATTCTTCCTCCCCGCTTACGCGCTGACGCAAACTGCCGTCTCCATGGCCTTGCCTCATAGTGAAAATACGCAGGCTGCTAATGATCAACTAAAAGATGCGAATAAAGAAGGATATGTTGTGTCTCGTACTGGCGAGGAAAGTGATAGCGACAGCGGAAGTGCAAGCACCACGAGTACGGAGATGGAAGGCCATAATGGGAGCGATAGCGACGTACCGAGCGGTTAGTCCAGCATTTCACATGATGAGTTCAAATTACTAACAGCTTTTCAGTTGTGGCTTCACGTCGGAGCCAACACCACTATATAGATATTACGCAAAGGAAAATAAAGTCACTTGAATCACGGCTTGCTAAACTTGACGGAAAACCTCCAAATGCAATTTCTCTTCTTCCTTCGCCGAGCGATCGCATAGCGCCTGCCATTCCGGACATGAAATTTTGAATTTGTACCATTTCAAAGAAGCCCGCGATAATTGTATGGGCCAGCTGCGAACAGTCTCGCGTCATGCCATTGAAGTTTTGTTAGAAAGCCCAGTCCTCTATCATGACGGGGGAGAAGTACGTCTGCAGAAACAAAATGTTTCATTTTCAAATAAAGAGGAATCCAAGCTTCTCTTCAAGGTAATTCCGGAACGGATCCGGATGACTTCGCAGCCGCTCCTTACACTACCCAGAAAGATAATTGGGGGCCCATTACCGGACTTTGGGCTTGCAGTAGTATTGTTATTCTGAGGACATCCAAAACCTTGCTTTATGATGAAAAAGAAATTCGAGATGCAAAAAATAGGCTTGAAATCAAATGGGCGGTACCACCAAGTCGAATGAACAGTAAAAGCCCTGACGATAGATCGAAACAGAAAAACGCCAGTCACGAAACTAGAGAGCTGATTTCAAGTCTGAGAAATAGACCAATCTCTTTAGACGATTCGAAAGAATGCTTACTTGACTTGAAGTGCCTCCTTAGATTCCTTGATGCGCTCAAGCCTACGGTCCAGCGCCTGCGAACACCAGAAGCAGTTGTGGAGTCTCCCGTCCAAGATTCGAAACAAAACCCAAAGGTACTGTACCAAGACTTATGGCATCTGTTTGCGTCTGGCCATTACATGTTTGCTCAAAAAGGCCAGCAGACGCTGTGGAGAGTTACGAAAGTAACTGACGACAGACTGTTCCTTTCTACTGAGTTACAAACCAATTTCGATGTCACTAATCCAAGTATTGAAAAGGGTGCCATATTTGTATTTGTAGAAATATCTCTATTCACTATTGATCCTCCTTCTTCTCATTCACTAGTATTACTGACTATTCACCAATGCTAGTTGCTATTTAGTATTCACTACTGTTACTTATCATTCACTAATATCAATTATTATTCACTATTTGCTATTCACTATCATTATCTTTACTCACTATAACCCCTCCTACTTCCTATTCACTGGTGTTATTTACTATTCACTAGTATCAATTACAATTTAGAATTCACTATGGTTACTTATTATTCACTATTTACTATCATTATTTTTATTCACTATTTACTATCATTATTTTTATTCACTATTACTTCATCTTCTTCCCATTTACTAGTGTCAATTACTATTTAGTATTCACTAGTGTTACTTGTTATTCACTAGTGCTCTTTATCATTCACTAGTCACTATTCACTATTTAGTATTACTCTTCCTTCCTACTTTTTACTACTGCCAATTACTATTTAGTATTTACTACGATTACTTATTATTTACTAGTGTTCCTTATCATTTACTAGTGTTACTTATTATTTACTATCCACCCTTCACAATTACTTCTCCTTGTGACCATTCACTAGTATTACGTACTATTTACTAATTCTAGTTATTATTTAAAATATACTACAGTTACTTAGTATTTACTATTATTATCTTTATTTACTATAATTCCTCCTCCCTACTATTTACTATTGTTTAGTACTATTTATTAGTGTTAATTACTATTTACTAGTGTTAATTACTATTTACTAGTGTTAATTACTATTTACTAGTGTTAATTACTATTTACTAGTGTTAATTACTATTTACTAGTGTTAATTACTATTTAGTATTTACTGAATAATGAATAGTGAATAGTGAATAGTGAATAGTGAATAGTGAATAGTGAATAGTGAATAGTGAATAGTGAATAGTGAATAGTGAATAGTGAATAGTGAATAGTGAATAGTGAATAGTGAATAATGAATAGTAAATAGTAAATAGTAAATAGTAAATAGTAAATAGTAAATAGTAAATAGTAAATAGTAAATAGTAAATAGTAAATAGTAAATAGTAAATAGTAAATAGTGAATAATAAATGTTAATTAGTAAATAGTAAATGTTAGTAGAGAATAGTAAATAGTAAGGGTAGATGGTGGTTGTAAATGAGAAATAGTGACTAGCCAATAGTGAATTTTATAACATATACTGTACATAAGTTGAAAACGGTGCCATATTCAAAGTAAAGATCCTCTATCGTGGACTGAGTTTTAAGATCTTTACTGATAAGAGCCGATAGGAATGCTATTACATAGATTTTGACGGAACTCGATTCGGACCTGCGATGCATTGATTTGGTTTTACCCTTTCGATGACCAACAAGAGATCGAATCGCTACCAATTTATCCAGCTAGGTTTAAGCTGGATTCTAAGAAGGTGTTGAAAGACCTGATGGAAATGGGTTTGATTTGGTGAAGGCTAAAGGTGTTCACCTACAATTCCTTCATGAAAGAGCGGAACCCCCAAACTAAACTTTCACAGGGAAAAGCACCTGCAGTGTTACATTATCACGTGATATACCCAACTCTTTGATCCCAGCACATTTCGTGCTGGAGTACACGTGTGATATGCTGTACCACCCATATAGTCTGTATTTCATTTGCTTATCGTCTCTTACAGCCCCTTCAGGAGATATGATGACTTTACCCCCTTGGTCTAGAATTGCACCATATATCTCTCCTAATCCTTCCATCCTTCTACACATCATGGGCAGTTTCCGAAAACTAGCGTTACCCAATCCCAAAATGTTGTTCCAAATCGTATTACGTCTAGGGAAAATAGAAATTGTGATGGCTAGATGATCTCCAATCTATCCTGACATCGCTAAAGCGTTCTATATTTTTGATTCTTAAGCTGTCATCCTCTGTAGGTATTAGATATAGCTACTGTAACGCTTTCCGTCTAATTAAGATTAATGTTATTAGTCAGTATTGAACACGAGCATTGACGAACCCAAGACCTTAGGTGCGTGTCCCATTCCGTATACGTGGAAGATGATCGGTAGAGGACGATCATCTTCCACGTGTAGGATGTTGTAAGACCATACAAGAAGTTTCGATTTCTATCCACGATAACTAACACGTTCTAAGTTGTCTAACCTGAACAGTAACACTTACCTCAATCACTGACTCGTGATCATCGCGAGATAATAATAAATTTCCCACCATCGCTACGAGTTTCCACATTCTCAACTGTTACAGTACAGTACCCGACCCAACCCAATCTCTTGGGTTGAAATCTTATTAGATGTACGTGGATGAAGATCCTTTTCCACGTGTGATATTCTGTGGGACTTACTATCTGTCTCAATTTTATTTACTAGTATAGCTTGTACGTTTTTAATTATCTATCTTTAATAAAATCCCACTTTTCCCGCTAATTTAGGGATGAATGGACAAAGTGACTTGTCTTACGTCGTTACAAGTTTCTATACATTCAAGCCCTCTCATTACACCACCTAATCCAGTCCTGGTACCATATCCCATTGTGCATATATGAGGAAGATCGTTTCCACGTGTGAGAGGCTACACCATATGTTTCAAATTTCTATTCATCACACTATAATTAACACCTTCCTATCCTCTACCCAAACAGTAAGGATTAATTGTATCACGATTTCTTTCGGGGACGGGGAAGAATAATACAAGGAGCGTGTTTTTTTTACATCGCCAAAAATTTCCACATACTGTAATCTTACCAAACCCAGGTATCTATCTATCTTCAAACCCGATAGTTTCGTTACGCATACATACAAGTCTACGCACCCTGTTATCTATCAGAGGGAGGGACATCGTGAGTTCCACGTGTGATATACTGTACTGTAGTCTTACTATACCATTCTTCTCAGAAACATCCTATACCCTTCAATTTCTACACTAAACCAGTACTGTACTGTACTGTACAGTACAGTACCTATAGAACCTTCCTCCTCTTGAAGAACCAACGTATGATCATCAGAAGGACTGGACTATAATAAGAAAACGCCGAACAAACTCTCACACATCCTTTGTTACATCGTCAAAGGTTTCCCTACCCTACATTTTCTTCTACCCGACTCTCGGGTTGTAATACATATCACGTCACACATAAATGTAGATCTCTTTCCCCAATACCAAGATTGTACAGTTCATGTAGCAACAGTGAACTATTCGCGGGGGTACACATGTACACATGTACTCCGTACCAAAGAAAAAAAAGCAATAATTCATAAGAGGTCTTTGTATCACATCACTAACATGACTCGGAAATCAAAAATCAGGTAGCTGCAGCTTGCTTGTGGAATATTGTAAGATAGTACAGTATCAGGGTGGTTTTTCGGGGATATGGAGGGTGGGGTGGTGGGTGGTGGTACTGTATAGAGATACCGTAGTACTGTGAAAGATCTACGAAGAATCACAAAGTAGGTAGGCTGGAAATGTAAATGGGTATCTGACTCCTGAGATATGATATGATTTGAACTACCTAAAAAAATACAACCCTGTCCTTGTGGAGGCTTAGAGTAAAGTCAGGGTTTAGGTTTACGTGATCTACCCTCTACAATAGTCCCCTTGGGTGGGTGGGATATGAGGTTACTGTTCATTAGGTAGAGAGGAGGGGGTAAGTTTTGCGAGGTTGGGGGGGGTATTGAAATGATATCCTTAAGTGAGGATGGAGAACTTAGATTGAGGTCTGGTTGTGGGAATTTTGTGGTAGGTAGTTGGTTAGCGGTTTTGAAATAGAGAATATATAATATAATTTATGATTCTCTTATAGGTACTGTAGTCGGGCCTTTCGTACGATGTATATTATAAATCTTTTCTTATGTTATATGACGGCTACTTACTCTTGTGGTATTAAGAAGTTAAGATAGGTATAGGACTTTCTATCATCACTTCTTCACTTCATCACCTCTTTCCTTTCTTACTCCCTCACTCCCTCACTCCCTCACTCCCTCACTCCCTCACTCCCTCACTCCCTCACTCCCTCACTCTCTCACTCTCTTACTCCCTCACTCTACTACTTCCTCACTCCCTCACTCCCTCACTTACACTTCTTTCCTTCCTCACTCGCTCACTCGCTCACTTCCTCACTCCCTCACTCTCTCACGCTCACTCCCCCACATTCTCACCCCCCACTTCCTCACTCTACCACTCCTATACTCTACTACTATCTTACTTTTTTACCTACTCATTTCTTACTTTCTCACTCCCTCAATTCCCCACTTCCTTACTCTACCACTATCTTACTTCTTCACTCAAACTTCCTCACTTCCTTCTCTTCTCACTTTGTCACTATCTTACCTCTTCACTTCCTCACTCCCTCACTCCCTCACTCCCCCACTTCTTCACCTTATCACCTCATCACATCCTCATCCTCATCCTCACATCCCCACTCCCTCACTCCCTCCATCCCTTTCAAAATCCTAATATCTTACACCTTACAAAAGTCAAAAAACCCACATCTCATCACATCTCACCCCCCCTCTCCCCCCTCTCTCCCCCTCTCACTCTCTCCCTCTCCTCAGCCCAACCCCAAATCCCAAATTCCCTCAAAACGCCCTAACCACTCAGAACGCTCTAACCCCTCTAACCCTCTAACCACTCAGAACGCACTAACCCCTCAGAACTCCCAAAACGCCCAGCGCGCTCCAATCAACACGCAAACCCCCAAAGCCACAAAAAACAAATAAAATGACGTCACGTCAAAAATCTCACTCCCTCCCCAAGCCTCCCTAAGCGGTGTGATCTGTGATTGAAAACCAACATACCCGGTAACTCCACCCACATCTTCACGTAAATGTACCTACCATCATTCCATCGAGGAGCGGGGGGGGAGGACGGAATCTTACAGTCTTACAGTGATATGAGTCTTACACTGAGTCTTATTATGTATGTGTATACTGTACCTACCTAGGATATAGATATAGATACATACGTACAAAGGAAAAGGAAAAGGAAAAGGAAAAGGAAAAGGAAAAGGAAAAGGAATCGGTTTACTTCACTTCTTGATGTACATTACTGTAGCTAGCTAGGAGGTAGGTACAAACCTTAAGTATATACGTAATCTATTATAATCTATTGCACTGTACATACTATACACCCAGACACTCGACACTGGACACTAGAAAAATAAGATCTTACAGTACTCGTACACCTAGACCAACGTAGACATCTATCTACGTTCTACGTACTACGTACTAAATCCCACAGTCCACAGTCCCTACTCCCAAATCCCCTCCTTCCAACTTCCTCCAAGCAACAGGCCTTCCACTCCCGCCAATTTCCAACCCGTTCATCATTCATTGACGTAAATCTTACACCCCTCTCACCTTGCATTTCCCTTTTCCCTAGTAGTACCGTTGAAAATTTGATTTGTAAAACAAAAGGAAAAAAAAGAGAAGAGAAAAAGAAAAGAGAAGAAAAAAAGAAAAGAGAGAAAAACCTAATATATTACTCCACAGGAATCTTAAAAAGTCCACCTATATTCTTAGTAATAAGTAGACTTCATCTCATTTTACCAAAAAGGACGAAAAATCCTAAATCAAACCAAGAAAAACACCTTAATCTAGGGACTGGAAAATTAGAGGTTAACTTGCCTCTTCCCAGCACGACTTCGTCAAGTAAACAAAGAAAACATTCATGTCAAACCCACCTATACGTCGTAAATATTGCGGGCCAAAAAGAGACGTACAAAAAAATCATGTCAAAACCAGTACTCGAGTACAAGTACATCCATACCCCATACGACTCAACACATCTTTTTTATCGAATCAGGTTTTTTGTTCTAAACGACCTGATTACTTCTTCTGTACACTAAAGCGTATATTTCCTTTCGTGGGGATGTACTCCCGAGGCGCCACCCTCTCCCCTACCCCCTATAT
>UNPR01000438.1:0-10828 GCA_900536425.1 Hymenoscyphus linearis | reverse complement strand
AAGAGAAAAATAATGCTGTCCGGGAGTTACGCCGTGTATGGAGAGGGATATAAACGTAACATGTTTTAGCTTTAGGGTTTGGTGCTTAATAATGTACATTAGCCTAATCACGATATACTATATTCAAGTCTAGGATTGCTATCTTTTACTTAGCCACTATGTTAAAGCTTGGTTATGTGACGGTTCTGACCATCACGTGCCACTTATATCACGTGGCGTCGCTTAGCGACCCACACCATGTATGTAGACTCGAGCTCCCTCGAGCTCTCCTCTTCTCTTCAGCTTAGAATCTTCGAGTAGACAGTTCCACAGTGCCAAACTTATACCTAGCGTAGTCGTGCATTCGTGCGCGGTCCATCAGCTGTGCGTGTCGTCACAGGTTATGTATATAGCGTAAAGTGTAGGGGAAGAGTAGGTTTCTCGAGCCTTCTATATGCAGGTGCGCGGTAGCACGCGGGTGTCTAGGCACTATAGCTTAATAAAAACTTTATACTCATCTTAAAAGTATTACGGAGTTAGAGGAACTATAGTCAATTCACGTGTGGTATATACCGCTAGAATCCTGTATATAAGCTTCTGTTCCTCTAGAACTCTCTTCTTTCCTTACTTTGTTGTTCGCTTAATATAGGAGTATTCGGTTTAACTCCGTATTCATCACAGCAAGCAGTGGTTTACCGTATCTCACGGCGAGAGTGAATATGGGCCTAACCCAATGCGGAAGTCACGTGCCAGGGCGCAATGCCATGTAAACAATTAATGTAAACAAATGCTATTTTCATGACTTCCCAGCTAATTTTAGCACTGCTACCATGTCTGAACCCACAATTGCACATGCCTATACCCCTAGGGTTCCTCTGAGCGAGATTTCAACCAATCCCTAGCTACAAACACCACTCCACAAGCCACAACCTACACCAAAATCGATACTAAAGGATCCAAATACGCCAAAATGGGGAGCAAAAACAAAGAGTCTTAAGAAGAGGAAAGCAGAGTGGAAAGAGCCGGAAAATACTGCCAAAAAGACAAAGATCTTTCGTACTAGAGAGGCTAAGATTAAGGTTATTATATAAGGCAACTGTCACAGGGTACAATACTGGGATTTTGCGACCAACTCAAATCTGTATAGGCCTCCTTTCTTTAAAGAGATCTATAAGAACCTACGATTTTAGCGAGTACAATTGGGAATTGGTGCCGAGATCAAGAAAAGATCTTAGTATCTAAGAATGGCTCGAGAATAGTGAAGGATTACTGGCTACCGTACTGGCCTAAGATAGAGGAGAAGCTATTTGCAAGGTTCAAGAAGCGTAGAGAGGAGAACAAGTTGGTTGGACATCGGTGGATATTTAAGCACGTAAGCGAGATATTCAAAGAACTTCATCATGATTACCCTCTTTTGTTTATTTTCTCACGCGGCTAGCTACGGGGTTTTATTCGTCGTTACTTAATTTCCTAGCGTTGTATTACTCGACAAGCAACTAAACTTCCTGTAGAATATAACAGATATATCCTTAACTTTCTTCGTTATATTTAACGTATCTGTCTTATCAAAGATAGTGACGGATTAGTCAACCGCTTTCCAGCCTGGAGGATATGTAATATGGATGAAACTCCTATTCCTTTCGAGTATCTCGCAGGTCGTACATACGCTTTCCAAGGAGAAAAGACAATGAACGGCAAGACAGATAGAAGTTCATGGACAAAACGACAAGCCACGCTTATTCTCTATCCTTTTACCGATGGTAACAAGTAGATAAAACCAGTAGTTGTATTCCACGGTGCTCCTACTAAGAAAGGTGGAAAGATTGAACAAGAAGAGCGAGATCTGTACTATCCTAAGATCATTATCAAATTCAATAAGACTGTATACAACAACGAGGAGTTAATGCTTGAGTCTATTGATAGCCAGTTTGTCTTTGAAGCAGGGGTGTTACCCGAGAATCCTTTGCTCCTTGATCTAGATTACGCAGCCTTTTATAAGACCGAGGAATTCAGAGCTAAATGCAAAGAAGTTGGAATTGAAATTGCAATGATTCCACCTGGATTAACCGGCCTTCTCTAACCCCTAGATACACATCTGAACAAGGAAATAAAGCGCCTTATGATAGAAGAAACCGAGCTATATACTGACAAGAGAGAAGAGCGTCTTGGTTGTGTTGAAAAATGGAGTGTGTCTGAAAAGAGGGTAATGTGTACGTATGTTGTAGGCAAAGCATGGGAGAGATTACACGCTGAAAAACCAGATTTAATTAGAAAGAGTTTCAAGGATACCGGGATCAATATGCCTTCAAATGGGTCCCTTTACCATATGATTCGAATCAAAGGCTTTGAAGGAATTGAAATAGGAGACATTAATATCAGGGATAAGGAGATTAAGGGGTACGAGTACAGGCTAATTGCAAAGGAGCATTTAGAAGAGATATCGCTTGAATTAGAAGGAGAAGCAGCCTTTTCTAACGATTTTACTGGTTTGTCAGTACAGCAGTTACAAAACGAGTGCAAAAAGAGGCATATTAAGAGGTACAGTAAGCTGAAAAGGGATGATTTAAAGGCTCGATTAATCGGATGGCAGGAGGCGTGGACCTTAGCGAATGCGGAGCTAATTGCTCGAATGCAACAAGCTGAAGAATAGAGAAAAGATTACCTGTTTAGGTTGTTAGGTTATATGGAAATACAGTACAAATCATAAATGGCTAGCAGTACCGTATTCCCAGAGCTTTGATGTTCCTGCACGTGACTTCCGCATTGGGTTAGGCCCATATCCACTCTCGCCGTGAGATACGGTACTCTACACGTTTACCAAAAGTTCTAAAATAAAACCTATTCATTCGTACGATTTCTCTACTTTAGCTAGTAATATTAGGCAACCCCTTATTTGGAGGCTTGATTGAAGCTAGAGCTTAGTTAAGCTTGATATTAATAGGAGGACATAATGTTAGCTCGGGCCTATATAAGAGACAACTATTTAAGATATAGTGGTAATGTATGCCAAGGTTTCGGTAAGCGACGTAACATGTATCCATATTTTAGCGAAGGCTTAGTTAGACAGCTGCCCATTTCAGCAAGTGCTTATATTCTACGAGTAACATATAGTTTTTACTCCTAATCCTTATAGAACCTCTATCTTCTACGACCTAAGATATGGCAATTATTTCTAATATCTAAGTTTATCTCTATCTATACTATTGGTAGAGGTTACGTATTATATTGCTACCTACTATATATAATTTCATTTAGGTAGCAATATATATAAAGAGCACCTACTTAACCTAGGTCGCTCATTCCCCTTACATCTATTACTTTCACACTACCTTCATATAGACTTTCATCCCAACCAAAACAGCTATGAATATAGTAGAAATTACGCCTAAGATCAAAGAATCAAATTCAGAAAGGTAGATTAATGTTTATTCCTTTTATAAAAGTTACTAATGATATATAGCTCAGTTACTATGCCCACCTCGATAGCCGGAAGCATCCAAGAACAAAAAAGCACTCTCCTAGATCTCTCTTCTGTTATATCTTATATCCTACAAGACCTTTCAAACAACCAAGACAATGATCCCGACGATGAAGTACTACTCTCCCCTTTAGTCGTATCGCAATCACCACAACACCTTTCATATAACCAAAACGACGATCCTGACGATGATTCTAACGATAAAGTCAAAATCGACGACGCAGGGATAGATGATGAAAGTGCCCAAATGATAGAAACCATTTCTTCCAACTATAATTCCTCACAAAGGCTTCTTCTTGATTGCGATTTATCACTTGATATATTGCTGAGTACGGTTAATGCTCTTGAGAAGGGTGATTTAGTATAGAATCAATTACGAAGGTTGAAACTTTTACTTAAGTCTTTGAAAATCAATATCAAGAGTCTTTTAGGAAATCATAAGGAGTATTTACAAGAAGTATTAGGCCATATAGTCCGTAAGCGGAAAAGAGGTGGCTTATAAGGGTACGAGAGCGACAAGGTCAACTTGGCTGTATAAGGAACTAAATTGTCTATAGAATATAGAAGTAATTAGAAGATCTAAAGTTATTTACATATAATAATTGTTTTATTCAAAAAGTAATTTGAATTATGTTTATTTTTCTATTAAAACTTTTATCATTTTATGTTGTACTAGGCTTACCTGTCCTCAAATCCGAGAAGTGTAAAATCTGTACTAAGATCGACATTAAGAAAAGGCGTGTTCATAAAGAGAAGAAGCGAATCAATTAATAGGTAAAAGAAGAGAAAGACAGTCATAAGCAGTATACTACGATAGAGCATATATAGGACAAGATTAACAAATCAGATTATAAGATTAATAGGCTTATGTACTAGCGAACTTAGAACTCGCTTTTACTCTAATATACTTGTAATCAAGCTAGTTTTATTGTACTTTAATTGTAATATAGCCTTGGCAATTTTGTTTTATATAGTCTATTTTCTTGTGTAAATAACACTAGAGCTAGTTAGATCTATAGATATCTAATTCCCTTGTTTAATAAGTAGTCGATGTTAGTGTTTTCGACCGTAGCTACGTACTACGAATGTTAGCGAGTAGGTCGTGTAATATATAAAATAATTACTATTTGTACTGTATATAAGCTTCTTGTAATTAAGATTATAGTGTTTTTGAAGTATTTAATAGCGAATAGGAACTTGTTAGCTTCTAATCGTAAGGGAATAATAATTTATCCTTAATATATTACTTCTCATCCCCATAATAGTATAAGTAATAATATCTCTAGTTCTCTCTTTTAACTTAGAGATGTGACGACACGTACAGCTAATAGACCGCGCAAGAATACACGATTACATTAGGTACTACTAGTGGTAAGATTAACACTATAGAACTGTCTATACGAGGATTCTAAGCTAAGGAGAGAAGAGCGGAGAGGACCGAAGCCTAGGAGCTAGAAGCTCTTATATATAGAAGGGTTGCCAAGCATTCTACTTAGCCGAGTTCTAGCTAGGATACGCATTTGGCAAGGTAGCATTCCAGGTGGTATTCCAGTTCTAGCCAGGGGTTAGTATATAGCACGGTGGCGATGAGAACCGTCACAAGAGATAGTATCTTATAGAAGCTAACTATGCTTATAAAAACAAAAAACCAAAAATCTCTTCTTTTATATATAAAACTAGCGAATAGACGATTAAAACATACGACTAAGTCTACTCTAACCTAATTCATCCCGCTAAAGCTAAGCGAGCCTGTTGCCTTCTCATTAACACCACGCTAGCAAAAGCACCAAAAAGCCTATAAGCTATAAAATTATTGTGATCCCTAGCTCGAAGGATATCTTTTGTTTAAATTAAAAAAAAAGCAATTATTGTTAGTAATCGTTGAGAAACAAGAAATCACCAACTACCATATATATAATCCTCTCCCGTTAGGTTCTAGCATCTATTAGGAAGTGCTAGCGTAAGGCCTTAGCTGATTACTTAATTTGACCGCAGAGTTTGAAGGGATTTAAAGATCCAGGGCTATTTACAGAGTCTTTCCTCTTATACAAGCAATTCTAGCATTTAATCTATCCTATATAGTACCGCCCACAATTCGTAAAGACCCTTTAGATTTTTAGCAGAAACTTAAGGGATAAGATAATTCTTTAACATTTGCAAAATACATGAATGACTTTTAGCGCAATTACTCCTATCGAAAATTCTATCGTGTATGATTGGCTGATTAAATGCTATTTTTAGATGTTGGTGTCTTGAGATAAGCGCTAACCGTGGGGGCTAAATTACAATCGATAAGCATTGCAGCCTACAGCCATAGACCACTATGAACATCATCGTGAACTCATTAAGCATTTGATAGCCTACTTATATTCTAATCACAATCAAAGACCATCACAGCCAGCCGTGACTACTTTATTGTCATGTCGCAATCACGACCAACCGGACAGGCACAAGGCAACCCCCTTGATCTTAAGGGGTTATGCGTGTTGTCGTTGGGTACGTTTTCCACCTTCCTAGATTCAACATTCTAATGTATTATGCTAGATGGTGGAGGGGTTCGAGGTCTATCGACGCTTCTTATTGTAAAGGCGTTGATGGCCAAGGTAAATGCGGAGCGTAAGAACGATGGTTTGCAATCGGTAAAGCCGTGCGAGATCTTTAATCTTATTGGCGGAACGAGTACAGGAGGGTAAGGACTTTCCAACATTTATTAGCTTATCTAATTGTACTAGAATTATCGCGATTATGCTAGGACGGCTTGAGATGGACGTTGACGAGTGTATTGATGCTTATACGAGCATGTTCCAGACTATCTTTGGAAAGAAGGGATTGCCTGTCAATAGATGGGGACAAATAAAGGGTAGGTTTGACTCAACTGTGCTCGAGAAGTGTATTCAGAAGATACTTGAAGCACGTGGCTTGTGTGGTGCAGAGCTCCTAAATGATGGGAAGGAGAGATGTAAAGTGTAAGTTCACCTTGAATATCATAGCCATATCTAACAAGATCTAGAGCGGTCTGCGCGAAAGCATTCGAAGTTGCATCGACCGTCCTTCTCCGATCCTACAAATCAAATGATGAGCTCAATAACAGCCCAGCTACGATCTGCGAGGCTGTTCGAGCCACATCTGCAGCCACAAGCTTCTTCGAGCCGGTTACAATTGGGCCATATAAGCGGAGGTACGTGGATGGAGCATTAGGCGCGAACAATCCCGTCGAACAACTATGGAACGAAGCTCAGAATATATGGTGTCATGGTACACAGGTAGAGCTAGGCAGCCTGCTGAAATGCTTCATATCCATAGGGACGGGGAATCCCGGAAGGAAGCCTATCTCTGAAGGATCATTCAAGTTCTTGTCGGAGACCTTAGTACGCATAGCGACACAGACAGAGGATACCGCCAAGATATTCGTGGAAAGACACCGACAGTTGCTTCAGGAAAAACGGTATTTTCGGTTCAACGTTCAGCAAGGCCTACAGGATGTTGGGTTGGAAGAATATCAGGCAACAGCTCTTATAGATGCTGCTACAGCCGAGTATATGGATGGACAAGAGATAAGGACAGCTTCACAAGAATGCGCGATGAATCTAAAGAAGAAGCAATGTATGTAGGCAGTTAGCTTTGATATCGGTTTTTCTAATGGACTTCAGGCCAACTTGTGTTTTCTTCTCAACGTATTATCGAGGTATGTTATTAACTCACGATATTAAATAGTAGTGTGTAACTGATTAGCACCAGTGGAACTCTGAATACACACCTCGTAGGTTTCTATTAGTCTTTTAAGAGAGTCCTTTTATTAAATCAAATAGGGCAAAAAACAATCACCTTTATCCCATTTAATCGAAACGAGGGGCTTGTAGATCGAGATGATATCTTCAGATCCTTGAACAAGCTTGTTCTATCTTCGTCACATAATCGTTCAGCTGCAATTTGGGGTCTTGGCGGGTGCGGGTATGTAGAATACTCCTAGTAATGGTTTTATTACTTATTCCCATTCTAGCAAGACACAAATCGCCCTTGAATATGCCTATCGCCAACAAGAGAATACTTCTTGTTCAATCTTCTGGGTCCACGCCGATTCAGAATCTAGATTTATACAGGATTATAGTCATCTAAGCAAGATTGCAGGTCTGTCGACGGAATTAAAAGGCGAGGATCTACTACGTGCTGTCCAGCAATGGATAGAACAGCAGGATAATTGGATACTAATTCTTGACAACGCCGATGATTTGAGAATATTCAAAAATATGTCTTCTGACCCTCAAGACCATACACAATCTTTAGAACTTCTGCGCTTTGTACCTAAAGCCCAGAGGGGAACAGTTGTTTGGACTTCTCGGGATAGAAGGATTCTTGGCAGCATGTTGGACGTTAGCCAAGGCCTAGAAGTTGGCGCAATGACCAGCCAGGAGTCCTGGGCTCTGTTTCAACGACTTAGTATGCAAGGCGGCAGAGAGCTATCCCAGAATGAAGATAAGCTGCTGGAACTTCTCCAGAGGCTTCCTCTTGCTATCGCACAAGCCGCAGCATATATTCGGATTACCAGCACACCAGTCCAGAAATATATTGAATTCCTAAGCGAGTCAGAGTCTAGGCAATCGAAGCTCTTGAGTCAAGAATTTCCAGACACCTATCGGTCTGGGGTGCCAAACAGTGTTATGCATACCTGGAGAATTTCAATGAAACAAATTGCTAAAGAAAACCCTTGTAGTGAAAGGATTCTAAATACAATAGCCTTTTTAGATAATAAAGGACTTCCTTTTAATCTACTCAAGGCAGCGGCAGGCATATCTTATACCGAAGATGAAGTTTTATTAGCTGCTGGTCGTCTTATTGACTACTCATTCTTTCAGGCCAAAATAGCGGATGGTGAGGGTCTGCCGGACTACGAACAGCATCGTCTTGTACATCTTGCAGCGCGAAAAGCACTTTCGGATGTGCAAACTCGCTCTTTCTCTGGAGAAGCCCTACATGTTATGCTTAATTTGTTTCCTAATGGAACGTATGAGGGGTGGAGTACTTGTGAATTATATTTGTCGCATGCACAAAAAGCGGTGAAATGGGTTGAAGCAGAGAATTACAAGGATGATGCGCCACCACTTCTCGAAAATATGAGTAGGTATTACTGGGAGCAAGGCCGATCAGACGAGGCGGAACGACTTGACATAGAAGTGCTTGAGCTGTATAAAGAAGTGGTTGGCGAGAAGCACCCTGACACCATCCGGGCTATGGCAAATCTCGCGTCAACCTGGCGGCAGCAAGGCCGATCAGACGAGGCGGAACGACTTGACATAGAAGTGCTTGAGCTGTATAAAGAAGTGGTTGGCGAGAAGCACCCTGACACCATCCGGGCTATGGCAAATCTCGCGTCAACCTGGCGGCAGCAAGGCCGATCAGACGAGGCGGAACGACTGCAGATAGAAGTGCTTGAGCTGTATAAAGAAGTGGTTGGCGAGAAGCACCCTGACACCATCCGGGCTATGGCAAATCTCGCGGGAACCTGGTGGCAGCAAGGCCGATCAGACGAGGCGGACCGACTTGAGATAGAAGTGCTTGAGCTGAGGAAAGAAGTGGTTGGCGTGAAGCACCCTGACACCATCCGGGCTATGGCAAATCTCGCGGGAACCTGGCGGCAGCAAGGCCGATCAGACGAGGCGGAACGACTTCAGATAGAAGTGCTTGAGCTATATAAAGAAGTGATTGGCGAGCAGCACCCGAATACAATCCAAACTGCTAATAACCTAAAAGCAATTCGCCGACAAGCAGATTCCAATGATAGACAGGCAGGAGCAGGAATACAATCTATACCTATCCGCCCGCTTGAGCCTACTCCACTAAATACAGGATCCAATAGGCCCCATCTTCGATTTCAGAGCTTGAAAGGAAAACTTAAAAGGAAGATATGGTTTAAAAAGTCTTAGTTATTAAAATAGGGTTTAGAATGTTTTCCTATAAAGCTTCTGTATTTTTACTTCAAGAGTGTTCGAGTTTTCGAGCGTTCAGGTTACGTAAACTGCTTAGAAAGACAAGAGGTGCTGAAATTTATTACTAGCCGATGTAAAGCAACAGAGTGATTTTGGCTTCAAATACTCAAACAAAATTCGATTAGATCTTTGGCCTAGCCTCCCCTGGCCGCAAACCCCTCAATATTATTCAACCTTAGTCCTCTTTGGCAATTGTAATATATCTCCTGGTGACTTCCTCTTTAGAGATACTCCCTCACTTACAGATTGCATTTCCTTCTTCCAAAGACTCCAGTTATTACTAGAATCCAAAGTGATTGCCTGAGAATCTCTTATATAATGTACTCCCGGGTAGAGGACTGGGAGCCATCTAACGAAATAGTCCAAGCCCTTGCCAACTAATTGTTGGTACCTTTTAAAATTAGCTATGTATATATCAAGCCAAGAATAAGAACTTACTCCGTAGGCTGGATAGGTTTTGCGAGGGTCTTAAAACAAGATTCTCCACGCGGAAAAATGAGGTGATTCTCCTGAGCATCACTTTCAGATAAAAGGGCGATCATATTAGTGCCGAATGCCTCCTTGATCGCATGTAGCGTCTCCCCTTCGTTTATAAGCCTCGAGAGTTTGCGTCTACCCTGCTGTGTGTTTTGGTCTTCCAGCTGAGCTAGCACGTAATCCATTGCGCTTCTCCTTGCTGTTTCCCTCTTATATAGAGGACCCTTCTCGCGCCGTCGTATGATCCGTCTTTCTTTCATTGCTTCCGTTATTAGCGCTTCCTTCTGTCGAAACATTTGCGCAAGTTCGATTAGGTATAGACACTTCTTAAAAGAACAAATAGTAGATCTTTGCTCTATTTCCCAGAAAGAAGTGAGTATTCGTAACACTGATTCCACAAATTCAGATGAAGGCTCATGAGTTGGTCCTAGCAAGTTCTCCTCCTGGGCGACAAATGATGACGTAGAGCATTGCACTATCATTTGTATTATACGTGCCCTTTCTTCGACTTTCAGAGTCTCGTCTGCAAAAGCTGTAGAAAGATCATTTGCATCCCAGCTACTGGATTGAGCAAATTCACGTAGATCTGCAAGCAAACATGAGTGATCTATCCGATCACAAGTTTTTGTTTTGGCAGATACTGATATCGTCTTTTGGAGTGTCTGAGATGACGCTAGTGCAACTTCAGTGCCAATAGTTCTGCCCAACGTAAACTCGGTTTCTGTTAATACGTGCTGACCACAACTACCCTTCTTGCACCACGTGTAATTAATAGGCAGATCTGGCGTGGTACTGAACTCAAAGTTGACCGATTCTGCGACGTTTGGACCATCATTTCGTACTTGGTGATAGGTTTCGGGGAGGGTGACTATCATTTCCCCCGCGGCACAAGATTCCAGATAAAAGTCAA
>UNPR01000436.1:0-11179 GCA_900536425.1 Hymenoscyphus linearis | reverse complement strand
AAGATTTACGATAAGGAATTGTTAACTATTGTTTGTACCTTCGAAAGCTAGAAGTCCGAATTGTATAGTACAGCTTATCCTATTATAGTAATAACCGACTACTCTAATTTAAAGTACTTTATAACAATAAAGGACTTATCTTAACGACAGGTCCGCTAGAGCGAGTTTCTCTCGGAATTTAACTTTGTTATTAGCCCTAGGAAAGGAGCGAAGCACTAGAAGCTAGACGCTCTTACTCGACGTTCTTAAGACCTTCCTAATAATAGCACCGATCCCCGCCTATAGTACTAAAAACAAGCACTTTTAAAACCTCGGAACCTACTCCTCCTATCCCCTGCTAAATTAGATAATAATAACGAGACAGATGATTATAAAGTTATAAGACTCTTTAAAGACGGGTATAGCGTAGACGAGTCTAGAACCGAGTTAGACCCCTTTTAGAGACAAATTAAGACTAAACTTAATTAATAGGATTATACGCCTTACTCGAAAAAAGTCTCCTTATCTAAATATATAATTAAAGATAATAGACTTTATTTCTAGGACCGTCTTTATATCCCCGATATAGAACTCCGAGTATGGCTCTTATAAAGAGCTTATAATTTTATAGAAAGTGGCCACCCTAGGAAAGATAGGCTACTCGAGTTAGTCTCTCGGTTTTACTAGTGGCCTCGTATCTCCTCGGATATCGAACAGTTTTATAAGGCCTGCGAGAATTGTACTCGGAACAAGCTGTCTTAGCTTAAATACTAAGGAGCCCTAAAACCTTTACCTATACTAACTTAGCGGTAGAAGGACCTCTCTATAGATTTCGTTAGGCCGCTTAAAGAAGTAGACGGCGCTAATTCTATTATAGTAGTTTGTAATAGACTTATAAAGGATCGTTACTTATTTCCTTATTATAGTACTATAACAGCCGAAGACTTAGCGCGGTTGTTTCTTTATATTTAGAAACTCTATAGCCTACTAGATTCTATTGTCTTCGATCGTAGCTTACTATTCGTAGCTACGTTTTAGAAAGCCGTTTGTACTAAGCTTTAGATTAGTGTCTAACTCTCTACTACTTATTACCTAGAAACGGATAGGCAGACCGAGATCGTTAATAAGGCTCTTAATTAGTTCCTTCGTTAGTATATTAGTTTTATATAAGAAAATTAGGTAGAATTACTACCTATGGCGGAATTTTCTATGTAGAACGTAGTTAATAGTTCTACTAGTATATTACTATTTTTCGCTAACTATAGCTACCACCCTCGGATGAGCTTCGGACTACCTATTTTAGTACTAGCTACAGCCTCTCGGCCTATTAAATTAAGCGCGAAACAAGGCTCTAGCTTTATCTATAAAATAGAGGATATCCTAGGTTATCTATGTACTAATCTATTAGCCGCTCGGGATAAGATAGAACAATTCGCTAACGAGACTCGAGCTCCTACGCCAGCGTACCGAGTTAGTAATATAGTATTACTAAGTATAAAAAATCTTACTTCTATACGCCCTATACTAAAGTTCGACTCTAAGTTTATTAGCCCATTCCGAGTATTCTAAGTAGTTAATTCTTACTCGTATAAGCTAGAATTACCTTTCGAATTAGAGGAAATCTATCCGGTATTCTATATTAACCTATTACGACCTGCCGCGGGTATTCCTTTACCTAGATAGGTTAACCTACCTACTCTACCCGTTACTATTAACGTCGACGGTAACGTCTTATAGGCTGTTAATAAGATATTAGACTCTCGAAGAGTCGACGGCGAATTCTAGTACTTAGTTCGGTAGAGAGGTTACAATCCTAACTCTAACACCTAGGAACCTTTATATAACGTTGTCTCTTTAGCTGCCTCGTCTATTACTATATTTAAGAAGCGGTTTCCCCGGAAGGCTAAGCCTACTCGCGTAGAGCTTACGCAGGCTCTTCAGGACCGTGTTCAGCCTTAAGACGCTGATTTACAACATATTTAATAGAGTAAGGGGGGACTATATGTAAGGGTACGAAGCTTAGGTGAATACAGTCACGTATAGATTTAGGTTATCGATTAAATGTAGTTACGTATAGGTTTGTAGTTGTAGATAGAATGTAGTCACGTGTAGGTTTGTTGACTCGCTTAGTAAATGTTGTTTTAAATGTTGTTATAGATAGAGCTTCCCCTAATTAGCCTAATCGGGTATAGCGTGGATTCTTTGTTGTAGACTATAAATATTAGCTAGCTCTAGGACTTTCTTAGAAGGCTCGCGATCAATCTCAACCTTATTCTAGAGTAGTCTTTTGTACGCTTCTAGTGATTCCCTGACAGCTAGTACGAGGCCTCGAAGTTCCCTCTTACTATATCGTTGAAAGTTACGTTCTACCTAGCTCTTAAAGTTATCTCTAAAGATTAAAAATATGCCTAGGCCGCTCTCTCTCCTTTATTAATACTCCCTTATTATAGTATTAATGTCTAGCGGCGGTAGTACTAGCTACAAGGCACTTACTAGCATTAGGGCTGCTATAGGTATAACTAAGGTGAGGAGTCGGATGAGGGCTCTTATAGGCTAGTTTGTTATTATTGTTTATATAAGCGAGGCTCTAAGTTTATACGTTATAAGTAAGCGAGGCTCTACGTTTGTATTTAACTTTATAACGTAGTTAAACGAGTGATTTAAGAGAGAGAGGTTATAGAACGATTTTAAAGTACGTAGCGGTTATAGCTAGCCTAGGTAAATTTAAAAGCTTCGAACAAATCCGGCGGTAGTAGCTAGCCTAAACAAATAATCTTAACGCCTAAGAGATAATCTAGGGACGCTAGACTAGCCTAGAAGGGAGGAAGTCGATAGTTGAGAGTTCTCGTAAAGGCTTAGTAAAGAGGTTAAGAGTTGTTATTAAGCGAGCGAGGCTTCGCGTTTAACCTTATAACGTAGTTAAACGAGGGTAAGATATTCTAGGGATTCTAGACCTACCTAGGATATCGAGTAAAGAGGTCGTAGAACGATTTCTAAAAGGTACGTAGCGGTTGTAGCCAGCCTAAATTAACGTAAGAGGATCCTACAACAGAGTATTAGGAGGTACGCTAGGCTAGAATTGTAAATAAATAAATATAACGTCTCTAATCTATAAGCGTATACTAATTAGTATTAGTTTAACTATTAGGTTAATAGGACAAATATAATAGTAATCCTATAGTTAGTATTATATTATATTCGTCTTATCTATCTATCGAAGCTACGTTACATAGCCTCCCTCGTTTATACTCGTAAGTACTCGTGTACGTATCGTAATTACAATACGTTAGCTATATTATAGCGTGTCAGTCAGTATATATAGCATAAGGTATGTAGCCTACGATACGTGTCAGCTTATATATACGGTATACGTTCAGCGAGGCATGTAGCCGGTAGCTAGAAAAAAGGGGTAATACGAGTAGCTAGCCTACGTAGGCAAGTGCCTACGCTACAAAGCGAGGCTTAGCGAAGATATATTCCGACAATACTTTTTATAGACTTTTTAAAGCGTAGGAACGGATTATCCAATCCTACTTTGTAATATAGACTTTAGCGAGAAAATTTTCTCTGTCTTTTTACGTTCTAAGACTACCTCGCTAAGCGATCCGCCCTATATATATCTATAAACAATACTTCAAAAGAACGATATACTACTACTTCTATATAACTCGGAAATACCTTAAATTGTTCCTTTATACTAATGATTAAGAGAATACTTAAGAACATTACCGATGATACTACGTTGTAGTACTTATAGACTATACCGTCTAACAACCCGACCTCTTAGACCCCTGCCCTACTAAAACGCCTTATTAAAACCCTCTTACTTAGGTGCCTACTATATAAAGGTTGACGAGTATCCAAACATAGTTTAAATATAGTTCAATCTATATCTAACTATAGTCTAACTATAGTCCGACTAGCTTTAGAGGATTTAAATATAATTCAACTATATAGTAGAATAGAGTTCGATTAGAGTCGAATCTAGGTTAGAGATTAAACTATATTTCAACTATATTTCAACTATATTTCAACTATAATCGAACTCTACGTTGATTAAGAGTCTGAAGGTAGTTGGAAAGTGGTTCGAAGGTGATCCGAAAGTAGTCCGAAAGGAGTCCTAAAGTAGTAATAGAGCCTAAAAAGTACTTAGAGAGAAAAGAAGGTAGCTAGAGAGAATGTTTTTTTTGTCTTTTCTAATTTTCTCGAGTTTTTATATAGTGATTAGGGCTAATCTTAACTGCTATATAGGATTTAGATATAGGGCTACAAGTGTACAAATTTTAAAGATTACGTGATATTAGTGCAGCTATGTAGTAGGGCGTTTGATTCGCACCTTCCTTGCTATACTACTAGTGGCTATTCTGTAGTAATACCACTTTTGCCACCTACCTTTACTATCTACGTTTACCACCCACTTTTACCTACCGATTCTTCTACCTTTACAAAGAGAAGACAAAATCGTTCTATCTACCGAATTAAGTGCGTATTCCTTCTAGCTATTCTACACCAGCTGACGCTCGACTCCTAGCTTCTCCTGGCTATTCCTGGCTCTGGCATCGATTCCTTGGTTTACCTGGCTGTCACTCGAGTCCTGACTTTGCCTGGCTGTCGTACGTACTTGTCTGTCCTTGGGTGTCTGATACTAATAGCTATATACGACAGATGATACGCGGACGAACGACGAACGACAAACGACGAACGATAGTGAGGATATAAGGAAGTGAGATATAAGGAAGTGGGATATAAGGAAGTGGGATATAAGGAAGTAGGATATAAGGAAGTGGGATATAAGGAAGTAAGGTTACAAGGAATAAAGGCTAGCTATAGTAGGGTAGATAGGATTATTCTAGCATTCGTTGTAATACGACGTGTTCTATAAGAGTAGCGTAGCTACGAAAATAACACATATAAATTAGAACCTATCTAGACCTTATTCGGAATAGCGGTAGACTATCTTCAGAACAGCTTTCGACTAGCTTCGGAATAGCTTTCGACTAGCTTCGGAACAGCTTTCGACTACCTTTAGACTAGCTTCCGATTATTTAGCGGATTAGGGTCCGATCAGATCAAGGAGTTATCCCCGGCCCGAAGGTGTTCGGATACACGTTCAGCTATAGGGTGAACTATAGTTCGAAAGGGGTTCGAAAGTGATCCGAAGGTAGTTAGAACGTGATCCGAAGGTAGTTAGAACGTGATCCGAAGGTGGTTGGAACGTGATCCGAAGGTGGTTGGAATATAGTTGGAATGTAATCTGTAAAGAAATCTAACTTGTGTTGAATATAGGTTGAACTGGTGTGGGAATATAGTTCAACTAGTAGTTGACCCTTCTATAGTATGGCAGTACAGTAAAGCTTATAAAGTAACGTATTCTATATAAACCACCTTATAATCGGATACCGCTCGGTTTTAGCCTATCGACTCTTATACGTAAGTCTACTACTCCTCCTAGTAGACTTTATTAAACAACTCTAAGGGGTAATACTCGCGTAGGAAGCTACAAACAGTTAAGCGAACCCTACGTATATCTTTATATTATAAGAACTCGACAATATCCTTGACTAAAAGGATAATAAGAGAGAAAGCTAGGAGATATAGCTAGAGGTATACTACTAGAAAGACGCTATAGAATATATCTATAAAGGCGAGATATTTATCTCAAGCGTCGGAAGTATTAATAGCGGCAATACTTAGAAAATAATAGACTATTTCTATAAAGAAGCCTTTTTATATATAGCTACTACTAAAGACCTACTCTCCCTAGAATCTAAAGCTATTAAGACTTTATTACTTTAGTACTCGGAGTTATACTTCTTTGGGCTCCTAATCAACACTAGAGCCGCTAGAGTATTATTAGTAGGACACGTACAGCTCTCGGCATACTACTCGATATACCCCGCTACTAAGATAGATAAGTTAATAGCCGGAAGTATTAAAGTCAGATACGGAATACGCTCGACCAAGAACGTCGGATCTATAACTATAGACTTGCCTATAGGTTACGTCACTTTCTAAGTTATACCTAAAGGGATTAATATACTGTTTATTATCTATATCGACGACTTAGATAAGCTTAAAGCGTCGTATAACAACCTTATAGACAGTATTACCGTCGATAATAAAACAATCTCTACTAGACGACTAAATAGATACCCTTTCCTATAATAGGGCATTATAAAGAATCCGAACTATTCTTTAAATAATAACTACTACGAGCACTTACTTTTCGAACTAGACCTTAGCCGTCTTTATCAAAGATTTAGTCATCTATCTATTAACCGCCTATATAATATCCTTAAAAGAGCTAGCTACTAGGATATCTCTTATAAAGCGATTAAAGCTCTAACTAAATACTATAACGAGTGTTAGTTTTATAAGAAGTTACTCGGCAGATTTAAGTTTATAATATATAACGACGCTAAATTTAGCTTTAACGTATACTTTAATATTTACTATATTGACGGTAGCCCTGTCGGCCACTTAGTTAATAAAGCTACTCGATATTAAAGTAGCGACTTCCTATCTGACTTTAAGGCTAAAACTGTATAGGAACTAATTCTCAGAGAGTAGATATTAACGTACCTTAGATTACTAGATCTAATAACAACAGACTAAGGTTTATAGCTAGTAAGTAAGGAATTTCGACTACTAGTAAAGACAATAGACGTTAATAATCGGCGAACTCGACTAAAGATAGCCTTTAAATCTATTAACGATACCGTAGGACTAGACGGCCTCGTACCTACTTTACTAGTATATAGCGCGTATACCTAGATGTCTTATAACGACGTACCTACCGCGGATATAGTATCTTACGCTATTATCTAGCGAAAAGTAATAAAGAAAGTTCGACGTCTTATATAGAACGATAAGTATAGGTAGCCCTTAATATAAGGAACGGTCTAATTACGTTGTACTTAAAGGACCTCCTACTTAGTCACCTAGTACGAGTGTACTACGAGAAGAACGGCTAGTAAGGACTGTACAAACTCGTTAAGCTAAAAGGAGAAACCGTAACAGTCTATATCCCTAGCCCTTTAGTAGGGGATATACTCTTTAGATCTATAAGTGTTAAACTATAGTACTAGGAAGAAGACAACTAGGACACCCCGGATATACTATTAAGTAGCGCTAAGGAAGCTAGGGGAGAAAGTGAGCGCCGGGTATTAAGGTCTTATAGAACCTAGGAATTACAACTCCTAATACCTAATAGCGAAGATAAACTAATCTTATTTAGAGTACTAGTAATTCTAGCTACCCCTAATAACACACTAGCCGAAGGAACACTACCTACCGGACTACCTATTAAACGAGGCCGTAGAAGACCTAGGAAAGAACGATTAACTTTCCTTATACTTAGATTGACAACCCTCTTACCTAAAGACCTAGAAGAGATACGCGGATTTAAAGAACTAAACTCCTTTAACTTAATTAATAAGTTAGAAGTCCTACTAGACGTAAGGATCTTTAACTCTAAATTCCTTAGAACCGTAAAAGACAAAGGTACGCCGAAGTAGAGACTTAAGTCTCGACTAGTTATCTAAGCCTAGGGAGATGAAGAGAAGAGCCTTATTATAATAGAATCGCTAACTATTTAGAGAGTTAGCTACAGGATTATAATAAATTTGGCTATAACCCTAGGCTTTGACCTACATTTATAGGACGTCACCTAGGCGTACTTTCAAACTAGCGAACCGCTAGCGAGACGATTCTTCGCTCGGCCACCTCGGAACCCTCCTATACCGTAATAGGATAACAAGATACTTAAAGCCACATGGCCTTAATACAGAATACCTAAAGTAGGAGCGTACTAGTATACTCGATATTCTAAATTCTACCTTAAGGACCTAAATTGTTAACCTTCGATTAATATCTATTCTTTATAAACGAACTAGAATTAATAGGAGCGTTCGGTGTTCATAAACTAACGACTTACTGATCCTAGCGAATAATAAATTCGTAGTAAGAGAAGAAGCTAAGTTTAATTCTATAAAGCTAGAACTAAAGTCGAAGCCGCGAGAGATGTTTACTATTAATAAACCACTCGAGTTTAATAGAAGTACTACTATAATAAACTAGGACGGCTCTACAATCCTTACCTAGAAGTAGAAGATAAAGGACCGATTAAAGCTGGCTTAGGGACCGGCCGATTACAAGGGAATTCGGGCGCTAGGAGCCTATATCTCGGGAATCGCCTAGCCGGAAGTTGCCTACGCTCTCTTCTTCGCCGCCTAGGTGAGCGCTCACGAGTATAAAGATGTCGACATACTTAACAAGTATATCGAATAGTAAATTAAGAACTAGGATCGAAGAATAAAGTTAGTACTACTAGAACTCTCGTCGCTTAAGCTCGTCTGTTTTATAGATAGATCATTCGCGAACAACACAGACTTTACGTCCTAGCTCGGATCGGTCCTTATACTAATAGACCGTTACAACAAGGCTAATATTTTATACTAGAGCTCGACAAAGTATAAGAGAGTCACCCGGAGTGTTCTTACCTCGGAACTGTACGTAGTAAGCTAAGGCTACGATATAGCGATCTACGTAAAGACTACCTTAATACGTATTCTTAGTTAACACGTACTACTTAAGATCCATACAGATTTTAAGTTAATCTATAAATGCCTTATCAAACTCGGAACGACAAAGGAGAAGAGATTAATAAGTAATATAGTGTACCTAAGAGACGCCTTCGAGTATAAAGACATCGACTACTTAACGTAGCTTGAGGGTAAATATAACCCTGCTAATACTATGACGAAGACAAACAACGCAAACAGCGCTCTAAAGGCTCTAATCGACACGAATAAGATCGTAATAACACCGAATGCTTAGGTTACGAGGGAATAGAAGGATAGAGTTAAATATGTTTTAGATACCCTATTTTTAGAAGCTCTGTTTTATTATATGTTATTATGTTCTGTACTATCTTTTAGATCACTTGAAAGTTAGTAACTACGAGTGTTACGATATATTCGCTGGTTGTTTACAAAGTCACATGTTTAGATAGTCACATGATACAAGCGTTCGAGTACTTAAGTCCTCGAACGCTTTATCCTTAGTTAGCTGCTTAATCGATTATTATACTCTACAAACAGGAGTATACGGTTCACCCTTTTACACTAACAAATATATTATAAAGGTAGAAGGTAAGGATAACGTTTATAAGATATTCTTAAAATACTGTACTGCCATACTATAGAAGGGTCAACTACTAGTTGAACTATATTCCCACACCAGTTCAACCTATATTCAACACAAGTTGAATTTTTTTACAGATCGTTCCAACTACCTTCGGATCAACCTTCGGATCACTTTCCAACTATAGTTCACCCTATAGCCGAACTCATATCCGAATAGCTTCCGGCCGAGGATAACTCCTTGATCTGATCGGACCCTAATCCGCTAAATAATCGAAAGCTATTCCGAAGCTAGTCGAAAGCTATTCCGAATTAGGTCTAAAGCTATTCCGAATCAGGTCTAAATAGGTTCTAATTTATTTGTGTTATTTTTGTGGCTACGCTACTATTAGAGAACACGTCGTATTATAACAAATGCTATAATAATCCTATCTACCCTACTAGAACCAGCCCTCATTCCTTATATCCCACTTCCTTATATCCCACTTGCTTATATCTCACTTCCTTATATCCCCACTATCGTTCGTCGTTCGTCCGCGTATTATCTGTCGTATATAGTTATTAGTATCAGACACCCAAGGATAGACAAGTACGTACGACAGCCAGGCAAAGCAGTACTCGCAGGGACAGCCAGGCAAAGCCAGTACTCGATACCAGAGCCAGGAATAGCCAGGCAAAGCCAGGACTCAATGCCAGAGCCAGGAATAGCCAGGCAAAGCCAGGACTCAATGCCAGAGCCAGGAATAGCCAGGCAAAGCCAGGACTCAATGCCAGAGCCAGGAGTAGCCAGGAACAGCCAGGAACAGCGCGGACTCGAGCGACAGCAAGGCAAACCACGGACTCGAGCGACAGCCAGGCGACTCAAGGACTCGATACCAGAGCCAGGAACAGCCAGGCAAAGCCAGGACTCAATGCCAGAGCCAGGAATAGCCACGAAAAGCCAGGACTCGATACCAGAGGCAGGAATAGCCAGGAACAGCCAGGAACAGCCAGGCAAAGCCAGTACTCGATACCAGAGGCGGGAATAGCCATGACTCGATGCCAGAGCCAGGAGTAGCCAGGAACAGCCAGGAGAAGCTAGGACTCGAGCGTTAGCTGGTGTAGAATAGCTAGGAGGAATGCGTACTTAATTTAGTAGATAGAACGATTTTGTCTTATCTTTATAAAGGTAGAACAATCGGTAGGTAAAAGTGGGTGGTAAAAGTAGGTGGTAAAAGTGGTAGTAGTATAGCAAGGAAGGTGCGAATCAAACGCCCTACTACATAGCTGCACTAATTATCACGTGACTCTTAAAATTTGTACACATATAGCCCTATATCTAAATCCTATATATCAGTTAAAATTAGCCCTAATTACTATATAAAAAGTCGAGAAAATTAGAAAATAAAAAGAAATCACTCTCTCTAGCTATTTTCTTTTTTATCTAAGTACTTTTTTAGCTCTATTACTATACCTACTTTCGAACTACTTTCGGATCACCTTCGAACTACTGTCGGACTACCTTCGAACTACTGTCGAACTACATTCGGACTCTTAATTAACCTAGAGTTCGATTATAGTTAAATTATAGTTAAATTATATTTAAATCCTCTAAACCAAGTTAAACTATAGTTAGACTATAGTTAGATATAGATTAAACTATATTTCAGCTATGTTTAACTAGTAGTTGACCTTTGTATAGTAGGCACGTAAGTACTAGGGTTTCATAAGGGAGTGTATAGTAGATTTATAGGGGGGTAGGAGTAGGTTTATATATTCGCGTAATCTACTAATTTAGGCGAGCGTCTAGAAACTTAAGCCGTATAACTATAGCTTGTCCTAGCTGTTCCTAGCTCTAGTATCGAGTCCTTAGTTTACCTAGCTACTCCTAGTTGTAGTATCGAGTCCTTGTTTTACCTAGCTATTCCTAGTTGTAGTATCGAGTCCTTGTTTTACCTAGCTATTCCTAGGTTTACCTAGCTGTCGTACGTACTTATCTGTCCTTAGGTATCTAATACTAATACCTATATAAGACAGATAATCGTAGACGAACTACAAACGATAGTTAGGATATAAGA
>UNPR01000435.1:0-11408 GCA_900536425.1 Hymenoscyphus linearis | reverse complement strand
TTTGCTTTGTTTTGTTTTGTTATTCATACTCGGATCTAAGCATTTTTAGCTTATGCCGGCGTTTGCCAGCTTCGGGTCTATCTTATTTAAGTCTCTGACCCCATCCTATTCCACCTATTCCACCTATTCCACCTGTTCCACCTGTTCCACCTGTTCCACCTATTCCTATTCCACCCATCCCACCCATCCCACCCATCCCACCCATTCCACCCATTCCACCTATTCCACCCATCCCCCCAGCCCCTCCCCCTAGAGATATAAATAAGATAGTCGAAGCCAGAATATTAGAAGCACGTGTGTTATCAGTAAATGTGTTTGCTTAGGCTAACTAATGCGGGCGCCGATGAGACCCCTCACTCGGGGCTGCCCCAAGGACCCTCCAGCTTCGGCGTGTTTTACCACAGTTCCTAACTAGAGGCTCCGTATCCTAAAAGGTATCCGTTTAGCCTTCTTTTCCTAGGCGTGATGGTGTCACAGCACTAGTACTTTAGGTCTATTAGGCCTTGTTAGAGTGTTGATACGTGCGAGTGAGCACAGAATCCGCATCTTACGGGTTCCTAGCACCGGGTTTCCGTTGTGTTTATAATTATAGTATTTATAACACTAGATAAAGCGGTAGGAGGTATCCTATACTAATCTGTAGTCGTTAGTAGAGTTCGCCTCTAGGTAACTAAACCTAAGGTCTGTTGTGTTTAAACTTAAGTATAGTTGCTTACTCTCTGACGGTCGCGGTCGCGGTGTCGCTAGTCGCGTTTAGGTCAACATTCCCTAATTTTAGCCACTATACAGCCATCTCGTCACTTAAGTAGCTTTTACGCGATTTAAAAGTTTCGTAGAGATAGGAGATAATATATCAGTGTATTAAAGAGGAATTAATTTGTTGTGGTTAAGGGTAGTTTTAAAAAGTGTAGTTCTGCAAAAAGTTGTTGTTTTCAACAGGTCTCCTATATCATACAAGTCTGTATTTACGAAAGTATCCATATCTCCACGCGTTTGACCAAAAAAAGTAACAAGACCCAACCAACATAAACGAAAAGTCGTCGCCTAAACCTTATGCAATATTCCACAACAACGCTATATTGGAAATGATCAGAGATCATATAAGGAATCTATTCATTATTTTTGTTTATATATCAATCTCTTATATATATTTACCACACTCTTGCCCCAAGCTACCCATATATTAAAAATGCCTCTAGTTTCTACGCTGTACACGGGACGTCCCGAACATCTTTTCGGACCAACGCGTGAGGCCACAAGTTCACAACAGGAGTATCAACTCAACCAATCGCCCCAGACTCCGCACCAAATTGTTCCATATTATCAATCTTAAGAAGATCCTCATAATTCAAAGGAAAATTCGGATCCAAATAACTCCCAAAAATATGATCAATATTCTCTAACGGATCAGAGTGGCCAACCGAAGGTCTCGCATGGATATCGAAATTCGACGTTCTGCGAGATAAACTTGGCCGCTGAGGATCCATGCATAGGAGAGCAGTACGAGAAAGAGTGGCCATGAGATCAGCAGACCACCAGGTTTCGCGGAAATCTTCTAGTGTTCTTTGGCAGGTCTTGAATTCAACTTTGCCTTGTGCGGAGAGATGCTTTACACAGCTCTTACGAACCTTTCTGTAGGCTACGGAAAGTGCGAGGGAGATGCCATATGGGACCACTGGTAGAGGGAGGACATCTGGGTTTTTGGTTCCGCAAATCAGGTTGGTGACTTGTGATGCGGCATAGTTTTGCCTCAGTGAGGAAGGAGTCTGGGGATTTGACTGATAATTCGGTTTAGATCTCGAAGATAGCATCGCAACTGCAAGGTAAAATAAGTGTAGGGTGACTGCAACAGTCAGATCAATAGATGTTGTGGTACCTGTTACTCACGTAATATAGTTGAATTCGTGGTCCAGGCCTCGAATTCTATGACGATATCTTGAAACCCTGGGAATGCATGTTCCCATCCCGTTGAGAATGCCGGTGCAGACGGTTGATAAAGAGCGATAACCTCATGTAATAATCTTGCTATACGTATCCAGATCTGGAATGGCTTATCCGAGTCAACTCCGACTTCTGAAATAAAGTCTGGGACGCTGAGGTCCTCGTCATTTATCATCATTGGCTGGAACTAAATCAGCCGGCCGTTGTGAATTCCTTTCAAGTAGGCATGTGGCTGAGGGAATAATAAAAGCAAATTGGGTCATTGAAAAGAAAGATTGATATATTACCCTTCCATTAGTCGCAGCATTGAGTTTATCCAACGTCCAAATACACCAAAATAACTTTACCTGGGCAACACCGTTTCTACCAGCAGCAGATTCTCGAGCCAAATGAAGCCCCATGGTTTGGGCGTGATGGATCGCTTGCGCAAGATGCATAGAGGCGTCTTCCGCGCCATCAGGGCCTTCGCTATGAAGGGATATTAGAGTGAGTATGCAAATCAAGTTCAGTTTATCATATCTAGGAATTTTTCCCAGCTCCTGGATAATGGAGTTATACAGCATTCTTGAGAAATCCCGAGTATTCATCATGGAAGATACACCGAGAAAGCGTAAATGTGATTTCGCGCTGCTATCTTTAGCGGCGGTCAGACAGACCGCATGGACAAGGGGTTTTGGTAACCGTGAACAGCGATATTCCTCTCGAAACTCAGCCTCCACAAGTATTGGTAAAATTGTATTTACTCGCAGAAAGTAAATATCAATCAATGCTGCTTCGTCTATGGGAGAAACGGCAATAGCACTTGGCTCTTTGGATCCATGAGCACTAGCATCTAAAGGATGTCCACCGCCCTCAGCGTTTGTGGATTCTGTCTCTTTGTGGCTAGCAGTATCGTCTCCCTTACCTCGTTCTAACCAAACACCAATATCGTGGCGCGTTGTTGATGACCCTTCCGAAGCGCGGTCGAGGAATACAGCTTCGGGATTAAGATCTCCTACAAAGCGGGTGGAGACTTTATCACCACGCATAGGGGGGTTGGCATCGTCAGTTGACCGTTCCGATGACAGAACATGCCAATCTTCTGGTGTTTCCACACTTCCTCGTGTATGTGAAGTTTGCGATATGCCCGTTGGCGATTGCTCAGCCTGTTGAGTGTCCTGTTCCCTATGAGAATGAGCGGGTTGCGCTGTGAAGGTGGCCGTGGCTGTGGCCGTCGAGAATTGGTCAGTGGAAGGTTTCCCTTTCGTTTTGGTAATTGGATCAGAATTTGCTTCAGTTGGCGGAGGTTCGTCTTCAAGATGCGTGCATCGTTTCTATAACTCCAATGGTATTACATCAGCAACCGCCCCGTAACCATATCTCACCTGCCGCTTCTTCTATTGCGACACAAGCTCAGAATCTTACCTTTCTTCGCCTGCAATGTACACAAGCGGCGTTGTATCGTCTGCGCTTGGAAAAGTTCTCGTTGTGCTTGATGAACCTGACTTCCATGGCAGCGGAAGGGGAATGGTAGATTTACACGGATGGAGTCAGTCGTCGGAATTGTTGAATTCTCCAAGTGCTATCGCTGGGACCTGGGACCTGGGATGTCTGTGAGCGGGTGGTGGGGTAGCTTGAGTGCCTTGAGAGTGCCCAGGTGGGTGGGATGACGAATTTGTGGGTGATACTTACTAGAGCCACTCTAGCTAGCTGTTATCGGCTAGCATCGGTATACATTGGGTATACATTGGGTTGAGACTGGCTGCAGCTGGGGTGTGTCTTGGTCAATATGTGGTCCCCTCTCAAGTACACACCTGTGGCATTTCCTTTTACGGTCAATCCCGACGAACCTTCGAGGGAAAAAAGACACGATCCTTTCCTCCCCCAACCTTATATCTCAAATGGTACGAGTATCACGAGTAATACTAGGTATAATAAAATCCTGCTACTTCCAAAGGCCCCAGAGAAATATCAAGGCCTAGCTAGGTACAGCTAGCACGGAAGAAGAACGATCAGACCCTTTTACGCTGCTCTTATCTAGAAGTCCGATTATCTACAATATTCTTTGACCCAAAAATGATGGTATTTGGGTATGATGGTTTGGCTGGGAAACAATATTTTTGGGGATGTCTCCTCACAAAATTCGAACTCGAACTCTACGAGTTCATATGATTTCCTTCTCCATTCGATGGTTTCCTACACCGAATAAGCTAGACTACCATCTCTAGCCAAGCTCAGTCACGTCCCGCATCCAGGGATTTCCCTTTTCGGCCTTCCCGCCTCTCAATTCCGATCCGATAGCACAAGGTAGTATATAAGATACACTTCCTGCCTCTCCTTCTCAATCCATACTTCCGTCATCTATCGATTGCATAGGGGGATTTCAAAGGCTGGATGCCATCATTCTGGGATACTTGGATCCCATCAAGACTCCCACCCGTGACCCAAGGCCATCAACGACAAAACATGGGGTTGGTTGCCCCAAGTAGGAAAGAAGGGGATATCTCATCTGTCTTTGTTTCTCTCTCTGGTGCGCCTCCTACGCCTCTCCCCCCTCGTTTTACGATTCTCAAAAAAGAACTTTCTCAAGGCCACGAGGAAGCTTTGACGGCAAGTTGGGGGAGGCTTTTGAAAGCAATCGACGCAGAAGTCAAGTATATTTGTAGTCTCGGATCTTCAGTGATACCCAGCATCGAATATTCGCAACTGGATACGAACCCAACCGAGTTTCGGGCAGAGTTAAGGAAAAGAGGTGTTGGTGTTGTGAGAAATGTGGTTTCCTCGAAGGAAGCTAGAGCATATAAGGATGAGATTGAATCGTATGTCTTGGCTAACCCCTCAACGAAAGGTAAGGACAAACACTGCCTCTCATATATTATCGCTCTTCCTTGTTGCCCGACGCTATCCTCGAATGTTCCAACATACTTGCACCAATACGATAATAGAGCGTGCTGTACATGAAATTTGAAGTGGCTAACCATTTCCAGGCTTTCCCAACGACAACCCATGCGTGTTCGAGCTTTACTGGTCTCCAGCTCAGGTGAAGGCTAGAGCTCATCCAAATCTCCTTCGAGCTCAATCACATCTCATGAGTGCATGGGAGTCAAAGAAAGACCCAAAAGCTCCCATCTCTATAACAAACCCACTATCGTATGCAGACAGAGTCCGCATCCGACAGCCAGGTGATGCAAGCTTCGCCCTTGGCCCCCACATTGACGGTGGAAGTGCCGAGCGCTGGGAGAAAGATGGTTACGGCATCTCAGGTGTTTATGACAGCATTTTCGCCGGTGACTGGGAATCTTACGATCCGTGGGAGTCAAGTTGTCGTCTTACAGCCGTCACAGATTTATATCGGGGCGCTGGAGCATGTACTATGTTTCGAATGTTCCAAGGCTGGCTAAGCATGTCTAACACCAAACCCGGAGAAGGCACACTACAAGTCAACCCCATGATCAAACTAACTACCGCCTACACCTTACTTCGACCCTTTTTTCGTGCCATCACTCCGATGGAAGTAGATGAATCTGGAGCGCCAAGTCAGAAATACCTTGATGCCTCAAATTGGACTTTCGACCCAGGTTACAATTCCGAACTCCAAGGCGCAGCATTGGGAAATAGTCAAGAGCTCAACACAGAACTACATCCCCATCTCCACCTCTCACAATCCATGATTCACGTCCCTGAAATCAACCCTGGAGACTACGTCGTCTGGCATTGCGATGCCATCCACGCCGTTGACCGAGTCCACGCCGGAAAAAGCGATTCGAGCGTCCTGTACATTCCCTGCTGTCCCTTGACGGAAAAGAATGCAGAGTACCTCGAGATGCAACGTACGTCGTTCCTTACAGGAACTCCGGGACCCGATTTCCCTGGCGGAACCGGTGAGAGTGAACATGTGGGACGACCAACAGTTGCTGATTTGATGACGATTGCGGAAACGAGTGCTTTGCAAGCTATGGGATTGGAGTATTTTGATATTTCCGAGGGCGCAACTGTGGGGGAGAGAAAGTTGATTAGGAGGGTGAATGAGATTTTGGGGTTTGGAGGGGATTGAAATGATACACTTTTCTTCGCTATTTGATACTCTTTATGCTTTTATGTGATGATAGGAAAGGTGATTACTGTTGGTGTAAAACAGGGTGAACCAATATACTCTCTTTGTGAAGTATAATAATCGATTAAAGGGCTATCTAAGGATAAAGCGTTCGAGGACTTAAGTACTCGAACGCTTATATTATATGACTATATAAACATATAACTTGTGAATAACATATATCCCAACACTCGTAGTACTTTTAAAAAGGTTTTAAAACGTAGTAGAACTAAATAAAATAAGAACCTAAAATAAGTAAAACGTATAACTCTAAAATATATATAAAAACTCTATCCCTTCCTTATTCCCTTGTAACCTAGGCGTTAGCTGTTACTACAATACTGTTCGTGTCGATTAGAGCCTTTAAGGCGTTGTTTACGTTTACCTTAGTTATAGCATCAGCGGGATTAGTCTTACCCTCGATCTACGTTAAGTAGTCGATATCCTTATACTTAAAGGCGTCTTTTAGGTATATTACGTCGATCATTAGTCTCTTTTCCTTTGTTGTTCCGAGTTTGACAAGGCATTTGTAAATAGACTTAGAATCTATATAAATCTTAAGCGGTACGTACTAACCGAGAATACGTATTAAGGTAGTCTTTACACATATTGCTATATTATACCCCTAGCTAACTACGTATAGTTCTAAGGTAAGAACGCTCCGGGTAACTCTCTTATACTTTGTCGAGCTCTAGTATAAAATATTAGCTTTATTATAACGGTCTATTAGTATAAGGACCGATCTAAGCTAGGACGTAAAATCTATATTGTTCGTAAATAAGCCGTCTATAAAACAGACGAGTTTAAGCGATAAGAGTTCTAGTAGTACTAATTTTATTCCTCGATCTTTATTCTTAATCTACTATTTAATATACTTATTAAGTATATTAATATCTTATTTCTTAGGGGCGCTTACCTAGGCAGCGAAGGAGAGAGCGTAGGTAACTTCCGGCTAGGCGATTCCTAATATATAGGCTCCTAGCGCCCGAATTGCCTTATATTCGGCCGGTCCCTTAGCCAACTTTAATCTGTCCTTTGTCTTCTACTTCTAGGTAAGGACTATAGAGCTATTCTAGTGTAGTGTAGTAGTACTACTATTAAACTCGAGTAGCTTGTTAATAGTAAGCTTCTCTTAAGGCTTCGACTTTAGTTCTAGCTTTATAGAATTAAACTTAGCTTCTTCTCTTACTATAAATTTGTTATTCGCTAGTATTAGTAAGTCGCTAGTTTATAGTCCGATTACGCCGAATACTCCTATTGTTTCTAATTCGTTTATAACAAATAGACACTAGTCGAAGGTTAACAGTTCTATAGATAAGTTATTAAGATAGAACTTAAAGTATCGGGCGTACTAGTATACTCCTACTTCGGGTATCCCGTACTATAGCTATATTACTTTAAGTATCTTATTATCCTATTATAGTACAGGGGGGTTCTAGGGTAGTCGAGTAAAGAATCGTCTAGCTAGAGGTTCGCCAGTTCGAAGATATACCTATATAATATCTCGTAAGTGTAGGTCAAAGCCTAAAGTTGTAGCTAAATTTATTATAATCCTTTAGCTAACTCTCTAAATGGTTAGCGATTCGGTCATTATAAGGCTCTTCTCTTTATCTCCCTAGGCTTAGATAACCAATCGAGACTTCTTTCTTTCTTTTAGTGTACCTTTGTCTTTCGCTATTCTAAGGAATTTAGAGTTAAAGATCCTTACGTCTAGTAGGACTTCTGATTCGTCGATTAGGTTAAATAAGTTTAGTTCCTTAAATCTACGTATTTCTTCTAGGTCTTCTAGCGACAAGGTTATTAATCTAAATATAAGGAATATTAATCGTTCCTTCCTAGGTCTTCCGCGGCCTCGTTTAGTAGGCAGTAAGGTTATAGTTGCTTTAGGACTAGTTAGTTTATCTTTAGCTTTAGAGGATTGTCCTAGTAGTAGTCCTAGTTCTTAGGTCCTCTAGGATCTTAATATACGAGTGGTGGCCGGGGTTAGTAGGCCGAGTAGGTCGGAGGGGGTTGGTTCATCTTCTCCTATAGCTTTATTAGGGTTACTTAAAGGGTTGTCTATAGTGTTAGGGTTGTTTTCTTCCTAGTAGTATAGTTTTACATACGTAGATCTAAAGATTGTGTCCCCTGCTAAGGGGCCGGGGATATAGACTATTACGGTTTCTCCTTCTAGCTTAACGAGTTTATATAGTCCTTACTAACCGTCCTTTTCGTAGAAAACTCGTACTAAGTAGTTAAGCGGGAGGTCCTTTAGGTACGACGTAATTAGACTATTCCTTATATTTAAGGCAGTTTATACTTGTCGTTCTATATAAAGACGTCGAACTTCCTTTATTACGTTTCGCTAGGCGATAGCGCGAAATACTATGTCTATAGCGGGTGCGTCTTTATAAGACATCTAGGTGTAGGCGCTATATACTAGTAAAGTTAGTACAAGGCCGTCTAGTCCTACGGTATCGTTAACAGATTTAAAGGCTATCTTTAGCCGAGTTCGTCGTTTAATTAAAGGCGCTTCCTTAGTAATTATTTCAAAGGCGCGGCGTACTATGTTATAGTATCTTTTAACTCGTCCTACCGAGTAATAGGCTTCTATAGGTATAAGTTTAACGTCGATATCTATTATCTTTACTAGTAGTCGGAATTCTCTACTTACTATTTATAAACCTTAATCTATTATTATTATATCCGGTAGTCCGAGGTACGTAGATACCTATTCTCTAAGGATTAATTCCTAGACTGTTTTAGCCTTAAGGTCTAGTAAGAAGTCGCCACTTTAGTAGCGTATAGCTTTATTAACAAGGTGGCCGACGTAGCTTCTGTTGATATAGTAGATGTCGAAGTAAACGTTAAAGTTAAATTCGACGTCGTCTTATATCGAGAACTTAAATCTACCTAGTACCTTCTCGTAGAATTAGCACTCGTTATAGTATTCCGTTAGAGCTTCGATCGCCTTATAAGACACGTCTTTATAACCGGCTCTTTTAAGGATATTATATAGGCAGTCGATAGAGGGATAGCCGAATCTTTAATATAGACGGCGAAGGTCTACCTCGAAAAGTAGGTGTTTATAGTAGTTATCGCTTAAAGAATAGCTTAGGTTCTTTATAGTGCCCTATTAAAGGAAAGGGTGTCCGTTTAGGCGTCTTGTTAGAATCGTTTTATTATTAATAGTAATAGTGTCTATTAGATTGTTGTATAACGCTTTTAGCTTATCTAGATCGTCGATATATATAATAAATAGTATATTAATTCCTTTAGGCATTACCTAAAAAGTGACGTAGCCTATAGGCGAGTCTATAGTAATAGACCCGACGTTCTCGGTAGAGCCTATCCCGTATCTAACCTTAGTAGTTCCGGCTGTCGATTTATCTATTTTAGTAGTAGGATAGATTAAATAATATACCGAAAATTAGGCGTGTCCTACTAACGATACTCCTACGGCTCCTATGTCGATTAAGAGGCCGAAAAAGTATAATTCCAGGTACTAGAGTAATAATGTTTTAATGTCCCTAGATTTCGGGGAAAATAGGGTTCCGACGGTGGTTATATATAAAAAGGCCTCGTTATAGAAATAGTCTATTATTTTCTACGTATCGATATTGTCGATACTTCCGACGCTCGTTATAAATACTTCGCCTTTACAAATATAGTCTATTATATCTTTTTAATAGTAAACCTCGGGCTACGTACCTTAGTCTTCTTTATAGTTATCCTTTTAATCGAGGATATTGTCAAGGTCTTCTAATACTATAGGGGTCTCTTGTTCTAGCTCGAATTCGGCTAGGAAAGTGTTATAGTGAGAATCCGAGTTCCGGCCCGGGTGCCTATTGTTAAAGGCTTTTCTAGCCGCTGTTTGTTCTTCTAGTATATAATTATATAAGATATATCTAGACCGTTTACAAACGTGGTATTTCCTGTCCCTTACGTTCCTGTAGTTTAAGGAATTCTAGCTTGCTCTAGTATTGTTGTTGTAGGATCGGAAGCGACCCCTAGATAAGCCTCGGGGTAAACTACGTAACGAGCCTCTACCGCGGTTGCTTTAGTAGAATTGTCGGTTTATAAACTACGCGGCGGTTTCTCCTTAATCTTAATCCTATATATATATAGAACTTGTCTAGTTGCTTATGGCTTCCTATACGAGTATTACACCTTATAGTTGTTCGATAAAGTCTATTAGGCGTGGTGGTAGGCTTGCGTATACTAGGCGGCAGGCGGGTACCGAGCGACATCCGATTATAAGGTGGTTAATATAGAAAGTGTCGTTCTATAAGCTTTACTTAAGTCGAGGATAGATTGTTTATAATTCGCTTAGGAGGATAGAGAAGTATTTAGATAGGCTCTTTTTAGGGTTTTATAATATAACGTACGACAGTGTTATTCTATTCTACGTAGCGAGGCTATATAGTTAGTAAGACCTATTTTCGAAGCGTTGTAAAATTATTATATAGGCTATATCGAACCTCTTATTTATAGCCCTGATTAAGGTATTATAAAACGACAAGGCGAGTCCTTTTAGCATTATAGGTAGTATAAGAGAGTAGCTATTCTATAGTAGGTTACAACTAGTGTAGACGTCTATAAACACAGCTAGGCGTTCGAGGAAGTTATCCCCTATACCGCCGAACTTTATACTATCCCTATAGATTTTACCGACATTAGAGAGTTCTTGTCCGAAGGAATAGGACTGTCTAAGTGAGATTATAGCCTTTAGGTTCTCTGGGAATAGGGTTGTGTCCTCCGGTTATAGGGGTTTTACTACGGCGGTAGGATGTGACTCTTAGCTTATAGTGTTAGTTGTCCTTAGTCCGAATAGGCCTGTTGTACTAGAATTCTAGTAGGGGGTTCTATAGATGGCCGGTGTTAGCTATAGGTCGACTTCTAACTAGTATTCCGATGTTCCTTATAGCCTTGTTCCTAGGGTGGGTGTTTATAATCCTTGTTGTTAGTGTAATCCTAGGGCGAGGTTTTAGTGTAATCCTAGGGCGAGGTTTTAGCTAATTAAAGTTAAAGGAGTAGTAGTAAACTGTACCTGGCGTCCGATGGTTGTTACTAGTGTTATTAGTACTTGTTGAACAGGTTGTTGCTAGACAGGTTATTGTTAGACAGGTTGTTGCTAGGTAGGTTGTTGTTAGACTTAATAGATTAGAGTTTGTTCTAGGCGTGGGGTTATATTATAGTGCTGTCTCTCTACTTAGTCTGCTATACCTCTTAGCTTGTCGGACATAAGGTGTGGGTATTCTTACTTATAGTGTTTTACTTTAGTAATTGCATCTTTTTTATCGAATCAGGTTTTTTGTTCTAAACGACCTGATTACTTCTTCTGTACACTAAAGCGTATATTTCCTTTCGTGGGGATGTACTCCCGAGGCGCCACCCTCTCCCCTACCCCCTATAT
>UNPR01000434.1:0-11575 GCA_900536425.1 Hymenoscyphus linearis | reverse complement strand
GGGGGGATTGGGGTGAATGTATTCTATCCTGTATCTTGATATTTATAATTTACAAGTATTTAACTTCAAGCAAGCCTGCAGGCTTGCGTCACATGTTTACATAGTCACATGATGCAAGCGTTCGGGTACTTAAGTCCTCGAACGCTTCATCCTTAGCTAGACAACTAATCGATTATCATACTCTGCAAAATAGGAGTATATTGGTTCACCCGTTTTTACACCAACAGTAAGCGCACTTTCGTAAAAGCTTGAAGTGAATATGCCAAGCCAGGTTTTGTTGTTAAGCGAGTGTCTTGGATTCTCTTTAGTAGACAAAAAGATATCCCAGAACTTGAAGCGAGTGGCAAAATATCTAAAGTCAGGTATAGCAATCCGAGTAGAAGTTATCATACCGTTCCTGAAGAGTAGGACTCGAGACTTGCTTAGGAGGTATGCTGGAATAGTGAAACTGAGGGGTAAAACAGGGGTAAAACTTGTAACCAGCAAATGGTATATTTTCAAAGAAACAAACGAATTTTGTAGGGAACCAAAACACTAGAGGACATCTGAATCAGTAGTTGAATTATTTTCGAGATAACTAGCAGATCTAGCGGCTTTCTACGAAAAAATTGCTTGATTACTCTACCCTTTCTAACTACTGCCGTGCGCAGCCTGCCTACTTCACTCTGTAACAACCACCAATGGTCCTGCCACTCTAGCTAATGACTAGTTCGTCATGGCAGAGGCTTCCAAAGAATTACCCGAAACTCACACAAACTCGCTTCCTACACACACATTTGCTGCTTCACAGTGATAGAGTTCAACTTCGCAATATCAGACGAGTGTAGAAGTCAGCTTATCCAAACCCTTCCTCGCTTAAGTAGAATAAGAAAACCTCTCAAGGTGACACAAAGCCAAATAGAATTCCTGGCACCGCAACAAGGCAGCTAACTCGGCATAGCCCATGGAATCAGATGAGCATGCATAAGAACAAGAGGAAGAGAATCCAGACTACTAACCTCGTATACCTTACTGACTTTCCAATTTCGACACGTAAAATTCTCTTGAATATTTCACCACCCTTGAATCCCAAACGTTATGCCAAAATGCTAGCCCTTGAAGCCTCACCTACTTACTCTCTTCTTGCCATACTGAAAGAGGCGAGGGCAAGTGCCAGGATAGTGGTAGAGAACTTCATATGTTATAGGAGGTTTGGCAAAAGTAGAAATAATTGGTTGTTCAAGGCTTGAGTGCTGGGGAAACAAGACTAGATGGACTGAAAGTGAGGTATTTATACAAAAAGGAGATACAGGTACCAGTACTAAGAATAATAACCCAAATAAGAATTAATGTGAGACATTATTGGTGGTATTCTTTTTCGCGTAGGAGCTAAGGTTTAAAAACTAATCTGATTTACCCCCGAAAGCAGCTTGACGTAAGTTCTCCAAAGGTTTATTCCCTCCTCTCCCCTGTAGCCACCCTAGGAAAGTCACAATTAATACTGTATACCTGGGACGAAGTAAAATCACTTCGCTAAATGTAAAGAGAGTGGATAGCTGAGAGTTGACCTTGTTACGCAGATCATACATGATCAAAGTCTATCTTACCCAAACACAAGTCTCTGATTCGCTGGATTTGCTGGAAATTATGCCAAATCCGTAATATAGACAGGCCAGGGGTTCGTCAAGACCTGTCCATCCCCTTTAGTCTACAATATAGAAGAAAGCACAAATCTAGGATATCCCGTATGGTTTCCACAGTTGTTTTTCTTTCCATAACTACTTTATATAATCTACTCTATAACAGATTACGTAGAGATCCTATCCCGCGTAAGATTTATATACTTATTTTTCCCCTTTCTAACCAAGTTAAATATTCTACTTTACAAAAGAAAGCACAAATCCGTCATTCCGCGTAAGATTTCTACACATATTTTCCTCTTTAAACCAATCTATATAATCTACTTTGTCCAAGGAAGCACAGATCTACTATCTCACGTAAGTTATCTCCTCTAATCTACCTTTTCTAAGAGAATACTTTACCTAATTTCCTATAGATAGCTTCCGCGAACAGAAAGAAATTAGAAGTTTTTAATACTCTGTAATCTTTTTGCAACTTGACTACTAGTTTTCGGTTCTCTTGAAAAGTTATAACACTTTTCTTACAAGGGAATCAACTAGATATTTAGAATTTATATAGAATACAGGCTTGTTTTATAGTAGCGTTAGTCCTAAAAATCTACTTTCTTATTCAAAGATATCCTCATCAATCGAATTCCCGCTAAAGCACCCCTAAAACCTGTGAGATGAAAAAAAAAGTTCAGTGAGACTTAATGAAAGTTTTGTCAAAATTTCATCAAAAATCACGAAATGTTCATAAAAGATTAGTTAGAAATTCGTCAAGAAAGAATGTCTTCCAATTTTTCAACGGTCACATAGGACAGAGAGTTATTTCAATGAATCGTATTTGTATTTTCGCAACTAACTAACGCTCCTCGAGCTTGGGTATCTTTGGTACAACAATCATTACGTTTTTTTTTTGGTTTTCATGTTTTCCTTCGCAAAATCCACACATTCCCACCCACCCCCTTCCATACCCATTCGCATTTCAATCAGCCCGCACCTAGGTACGATTAACCCCAATGTAGGGGAATATCTTCTGATAAGCCTCAACATACATACCCTCAAACATAATTCCATGGCGCTCTGGTCGGGCTCTACATTTTCGAAACCATGAAGTTGTATGCTCGTACGTCTTCTCCTTCCATTCCATGAGGGGTTCGTTTGGATACTGGACAAAAGGAAACTCAATCTCCCCATTTTTGGGGCCTGCGGAAATGGATGGAGTGCCAGACGCCGACTTGGATGGGATTGAAGATGCTACTGGAGCCTTCTTCTTCTCGTCATTCAAGAGCTCGACGATCTGAGCTTCGACGTCTAGGCCCCCACCATTTGCAGGCTCCTCGATACGTGGTTCTTGAGGTTCTTGGAGGCATTGTATCTCTGGCGGTGGTACAAATGTGGTATGTAATGAGCCATCCCTATAATAAGATTCCTCAGGAATTTCGGTTCCAACGGGGACTTTCACGAGTCTCTTGAGCTTGTGGCGGCTCGATGAATTCGTGCCTAGGACAACAATCTTTCGATATGAATCGATTCTCAAGATGCTCCAAGCCGCAAACCAATGCACCAAGTCAATCTCATCGTGCGTGTATATCCATTTTGGAGAATAGATGATTGGGCTATGTTCTTCGTACCGAGCTTCACCAGCGCTTGGCAAGTAATCTGGCCAGGCGTAGTCTGGATTTTCTATGACGCCCAGGTGCTTCAGGTCTGCCAAAAATGCATAGATTTCGAACCTCAAAGCGCAATTGGCATACCCCAATCCCAATTTCTCCGCGTCGGCTTCCCTTGAAGGCTTGTGTCGGTTTTCTTCCAAGTACCGTGTGCTCTCAACGTCTTTGGCACAAGCTAAATCGTGCGTGTACTTGACAATGCCCTGGGGCACTACGATTCTCCAGAAATACTTCCCCATCTGACCCTTGATATGACGGCCGTTTTCTACCTTCCCAAAAAACCATCTGAGTACCTCGTAGGCTCTTTTTGGCTCAGCGATTAGAAAACTCTGAGTAAGCAAGATGGCGGCTCCAAATGGGAAGATTGGTACGGACTCAAGTGGACCGCGATCCTTCTCAGCACGCGCATGGGTATCCGGAAATAACGTAGGATTTCCATGTTGGTGTCCATCCGTGATAGACCACCAACCATACTGCTTTTTCCTCTCGCCAGGCTTCTTGGAAAGGTGAGGTACTAATGTCTTTTGCACATGTGGTATCCAGTCAATATGACAAGCTAAAGTATCGTGCATGATAATGGAGCCGTGAGTAAAGGTATTGGTGCTGAGGAAGGACTTCCAATCCCTATAATCTCCAGTATAGATCTTGCAGTTGCTACGCGATTGCTTTAGCCACCCAGTGATAAAATCGGCTATTGTTTGTTCCGATTTTGGGAAAATGAGGAAGAAGGCTACATCACGGTGACTGGGTGGGGCTATCTCATCGAGGTACAATTTGTGTACAAGATCGTTAAGATCATTTTGGTGATTTGTAGGTGTACTATTCTGAGGCGTGTCATTCTGAGATGTAGTTGTCTGAGAGATTGTAAATTCAGTTGCCAATGTCTTGAGACAGGCTCCAATATCTAGGTCAGTTTTGAGAACCATGTACCTCAACTGTACGTCACTAGGACATTGGGCGAGCGAGAAAAAGTTCCAGACATCTGACTTCTCCGGGAAGACGAGAATGTTGAACCCCTGGGAATGAAAAATAAAACCACAAGAGTGGGTCAGGCAATGCTTCACAACCTTGTCAATCAGATTTGCTGTTTCGTTGTTTTTGTCACGAGGACTGAGATTTCCAATTAATACTTGATCTTTGCGGAACGAAGTTGAAAAAGAGTAATGTGTCTCCAAATCTTTGGCCATGACCTCCTTATCTAGCGTGATATCCGTGAGAGGAGCCAAAAACAAGCCGCCGGGTTCCGTTGCTCCTTGGCCCAAGTCACCTATATCCATGACAATTGAGGGGTTTCCGTTGCTTCCAAAGGTGAACTTCTTAGCGCGGGCGCCAATATTAGAGGGGGCTTTCTGCCGGGTGTAATCAGAGATGCTGATCCTTTTTCGTTCAGGTTTGGATTCGGTCGAATGAGCAGCTTGGGGGGGTAGCATGGACGATTGATCTGGAGCCTGATAAGACTGTCCATCTTTAACAAGAGGTAGGGGACCCGATGCGGTCAAATTGAAAGCTGGGGGTGGCATAGCTGATTGGTCATGAGCTCGACGAGGCTGCTCGGCTTCAACGTTGATAATAGATTGAGGTTCCTCGAACAGTTCCAATTGATTATCAACTGCAAAAGAGACCGACTTGGTGAGCCGATCGGAATTTGGTGTTGGTTGTTCTGGACGCTCGTGGGAATAATAGCACGCCAAGCCATATCTGCAAGTACCGTTCCTGGCCATGAAATTAGGACACACTTTTACCCTTCTTCCCATCGAGATAGAAGACTGTGCTTCATGTACATGCGCAGGTGCTTTATCAAAGTCGGCCTGAGTTAGTGCGCGAATGCCATCGGGGTTTTCGTGACGGTAAAGGCAATCGTCCTTGGAGTGCTTGCAATTGCCTTTCAACCAGTACTGGCATGGTTCGTTTTTTTTGTTTGGATTAGGTGCAACTGGAATCGACTCATCGTGAGAGTGCAATCTTGAACACGAATCTCCATATTTACACCTGCCTCTTTTAACATAAAAGAAGCACCTCAATTGTTCTGTTTGTCTGGCTGGCCGTGGTGCCTCTTCATGCAGGAAGGCAGGCTTAGGGGCAATTGGATGACCTGGCCGATATTCATGCATAAAATCGCACATGAAGTATTGCGTGCAAGATCCGCTAGCTCCTTTGCCCACATGCCAGTAATAGCACGTAGTCTCCCCCCTTGAAAAGTATCGATCAAAAGACGCTGAGGCCACTGACGACACAGGTCTGTCTGATTCACTTGCGTCCACATTCTCAGAGGCACGGGCCTGTGGAAAGCCTTGTGAAGGTCTTCTTGGTACTTTCAGCGGCTCAAATTGAGGACCTCCCTCTCCTGGCTTGAACAACCCACCAACAACACTAACGTCTGGTGCTGTGGCTTCAGCCTTGTCTTTGGCCGAGAGCTTTGCTTTATTAACCAAATGCAGGGTTTTGAAGTGAGATTGGCCCTTGCTAGGATCAACTGCATTGTCTGCAAGAGTATTTCTTCGTCCATCTTTTCTGGTGGGAGATCGACGCGCAAAAACATTTGGATATGCCGACTTTCCTCTAATTGCACCCATTCCTCGAGAGGCTGAGGGGTTTGGTTGCATATTTGAAGGTCCGCTGTTGCCTTGCAAATTCGAGGGGTTGACATCCGTCTTTCGACGTCTTGCTGCCAATGGAGCATCCGAGTCTGAGGTGGAGGTAGATGATTTGGTCACGAGGAGTGGCTTGCTTGAAGATGCTGGTTTGGAGGATTGTGATGGCTTGCTCGAAGAAGTTGCCTTGTCAGGTAGAGCTGATTTGCTTGGAGGAAGGGCATTCGCAGATGACTTTTGTTTGGTTGACAGGCTCGGTGTTTTGTTGGAACCTGAAGATAATTTTGGGCGAGCAGGCTTGACATGTGGTCTGCTGGCGCCTTTGTACTCGGTGACTTCGTCGTACTCCAATGCTTCATCGCTAGAAGAGTCAGAGGAATCCTCATCTACCAAGCCTAAGTGTTTTTTCTTGAGGTTGCGTCGACTTCGACGTGCCTCCTTTTCGCGATCTAGTCTATCGAGTAGCGCCTCGAAAGCTGCGACATCAAAGGGTTGCTCTTTACCCTTTGACTCTTGCGATCGTCTCGTCATCCAATCGTCAAAGATTCGGTGGTCAACGATGTTGCCCCTAGGCTCCCACTGTGATATGTTAGACTAGAACCACGAGCTAAGAACATAACGAAAGAATGCTCCAGACTTCCAGAACGTTGGAAATTGGACTTGAGACTCAAAAATAAAGTAAAGAGTTGCTTACAGTGGAGCGATGGAGCGGATAGCCTTCCCATTGGATGAGGAACATGCGGTTTTTACCTTCATGTTTCTGGGCCAATATTCGTTCTACGACAAATTCATGCCCATCCGAGTGAATGCTCTCTTGGGTGGAGGTAAGAGATATACTGAATGATAGGATCAGTTTACTTGTTCAAAAAGAATAGCGAGGTACGGAAGATTTTGTGAAGTCAGGTGTATCTGATACAAAGCTCTTCTTGAGAGAATGAACTGGACCTTTCGCAAAACACAAAGCAAATTGTTGCGGCATGCGGGGCAGAGGTATGTTAAAACAGGGAAAGATTAGCAAATAGAGAGACTTACTTATCGTCCTCGAGCGGCGCGGCCGCTTTCGGTGGCGTGGGTACGCTCTTACGAAACATGTTGATGGATTTGGTTGATCAGAACATAGGTGGTACAGACTCGCAGGCTCACTGATAAATCAGATAGTGGAGGGAGTGGGAGTGGTGGTGTAAGATCGGTCAAAAACAATGGTTGCAGAAAGACGGAGAAGTGCTTCGGGTTGTCGACAGAGGGTAGAGGTGTTGGCGAGGTCAAGTAAACAGAGGTGGTGGACGACTTGATGAGGTAGAGTCTAGACGTAGAGGTGTTTGTGTGGAAGGTCGCGACAAAAGAGTTGAGTGGGATGAGGCAATTTGAAGGCGAGCCTTAGGGCTTTGCGGCTTTACCCTAACTGGACTCGCCGCCTTAGGTTTGCTTGAAAAGGGTCTCATTCACCAGTGGAATCAATAGATAGTAGGTACAGTCAACCACACCGTGGACCTGGGTAGCTATAGGTAGCTGGAGGTAGCTGGAGGTATAGGTATCCATAGGTATATTCGCGTAGTCACGTGATATTTTATATCGCAACCTGACAACCTACGAGCACTCTGCAAGTGGTCCCGGACTCGGTAAGATGGCCGGCCTCTCAACAAGTTGATGCCCGAGGGCACTTGTACCCATCCAGCTCTCCCCTGAAGGAAGGTGAGTGAACTTGGTGATTGGGAAAAGGCTCCTGATTGAGCTGAGCCAGTTCAATGAGAGGCGGTGGTGATTCATAAAACATAAAACATTGAGATCAGAGCGCGCGGAGGTACTGATAGGTACTACAACGGTGAAACACAATCAACCCGCAACCCCTGACCATCCCCCAATAACGCCAAGGCAACCTCTCTCAGCCACTTGCACAAGCCTCTCGCCAACACAAAGCGTCAGGCACGATTGCGACAACTACAATCTTGAGTATCTTGTCTCTTCAAACACCACGACCATATCTTCCTCCCATCTGCAATCATGGCGAATGACGAATACGATGTATGAGCTCCTCTCCCCTACCTGTCTTCTGCCTACAAATCCATAAATGCTGACCATATCTCCCTGCAGTTCCTTTTCAAGGGTGAGCTTCAACCCCACCGCCACCTCCTACCGCCTGCCCTTCTATATTCCATCTCCGTCGCGAGCTTGCTAATCTTCTCGGAATCGATGCTAACACGATCTCAGTGGTACTGATCGGAGATTCCGGCGTTGGTAAATCCAATCTATTGAGTCGATTCACACGAAATGAGTTCAACCTAGACTCCAAATCCACCATCGGTGTCGAGTTCGCAACCCGTTCCATTCAGGTCGATGCGAAAACCATCAAGGCCCAGATTTGGGATACCGCTGGGCAAGAGAGATACCGTGCCATCACATCTGCATATTACAGAGGTGCTGTAGGAGCTTTGCTTGTGTACGATATCAGCAAACACCAGACATACGAGAATGTAACAAGATGGTTGAAAGAGCTGAGAGATCACGCCGATTCCAATATTGTCATTATGTTGGTGGGAAACAAGAGCGATTTGAGACATCTACGGGCCGTGCCTACAGAAGAAGCAAAACAGTTTGCAAGTACGTTGTTGATGAATGCTGATACTGGAATCTATGCTGACATCCTCAATAGGCGAAAACAACCTCTCATTCATTGAAACTTCCGCCCTGGACGCCAGCAACGTAGAACTTGCTTTCCAAAACATCCTTACAGGTACAGACACACACTCTCTCTCTTCCCAGGCAATGTAACGTGCTGACATTTTACAGAAATCTACCGAATCGTCTCTAGCAAGGCACTCGATAACGGCGACGCTGCACAAGCCAATCTAGGACCACGTGAGGGTATCTCGCTCAGCAAGCCTGCCGACGATGGCGCAGCCAAGGGCGGCAAATGTTGCTAGGAGTTCTTTATGCTGCGTGGACATATTCTAGTTGATTGATACAAGGCAAGGCGTCTGTTACATGTTATTGGCGGGAGCATTTGCGGGTAGTCACGAAATTCAGGTTCAAGGCTTTCATATACTGCACCTACAAGAGGTTCGGTTGGTTCGTCTATAGGGATCTTATGCCTCTGATGCTTCTTCCTCATTTCACGGTTGTCTTTTTCGGTTTTACTCGGTTGCGGTTCTTCTGTGGTGGTTTCCCTTTGGGGGACAGTGTTTTATGAAACTGATGATTGCCATGCGCTGCTTATTCATTCAGATGTTCTCTTAATGCCTTCTTTTAGAAATTGTATTATGTGCAACGCCTACTTCTGATATGATATGAACGTGATATATGTGATCTTGGTTGAAGTTCTATGCTTGTCCTTCATATCCTTTGAACAGTTTTCATGGGTCTGGTACTCGTATTCAGGGTAGGTATCGCTACTTCCACTGTCTGTAGCTTCCTGGAATTCGTATCTCTGCGCCAAGGGAGCTGTAGCTTACCTAAGTTCCAATGACGGGCGGCCTGAAAGCTTTAACTAAAACGAATGATCCATAGTGAACGTATTCTATAAGGATATATATTAGCACTTACTCGTATGCGCGAGGCTGAGAGTTTCCAATCGGCGCTAAGGCTGCGATTGGACAAGCGCAGCCGCTACCCCGGCCGCTGCTATCGAGAAATTCCAAAAAAAGTTCGAGCTCAGCACGACTTTGCGACAGCATCCGCGAAACCTGCACACAACGCAATGGCTTCAGTTTACAAATCTTTATCGAAGACCAACGGTCAAAAAGAGGAGGATACACCTGCGAATGGCATCAAGAGAAATAAGCAGAGGGTATTGATTTTATCTTCGAGAGGAATCACTTACAGGTAGCTGCAACCCATTGCGATAACACAACCATGCCGCAAAGGAAAGCTAACAATTGAAAACATAGACACCGACATCTCTTGAACGATATCGCTTCTCTACTGCCCCATAGTCGTAAGGATGCCAAACTCGACACGAAATCCAAGCTATATCAACTCAACGAATTGGCGGAACTATACAATTGCAATAATGTCTTGTTCTTCGAAGCACGGAAAGGCAAAGATTTGTACCTATGGATGAGCAAAGCACCCAACGGTCCTACAGTCAAGATGCACATGCAAAATTGTGTGGTTTTCCGCTGCATTCTCGATCTCAAGGCTAACGATTTCTAGTACACACGATGGAAGAACTTCATTTCACCGGTAACTGCCTCAAAGGTTCCCGTCCAATTCTCTCCTTCGATGCATCGTTCGATAAAGAGCCACACCTTCGCGTACTGAAAGAACTCTTCTTCCATATTTTCGGTGTCCCTAAAGGCGCTCGAAAAGCCAAGCCATTCGTCGACCATGTGATGGGCTTCACTCTCGCAGATGGCAAGATCTGGATAAGAAACTACCAAATTAACGAGTCGGAACCACCAAAGACCACATCTGCTTCTGAAGTTGACTCGAAGCCAAAGCAAAAGCACGGAAGGGAAACGGAAATCAGTTTGGTTGAGATTGGTCCTAGATTTGTGCTCACACCAATTGTAATTCAAGAAGGTAGTTTTGGAGGACCTATCATTTACGAAAATAAAGAGTTTGTTAGTCCCAACCAAGTCAGAAGTGAGATTCGACAAAAGAAGGCCGGGAGATACAGCCAACGCGCGGAGCAGGGAATTGAGAGATTGGCGAAGAAGGGGGAATTGGGTCTTAGAACTAGTGGTGGTAGGACAGTACCTGTTGATGAACTTGATACGGGCAAGTTGTTTGCTTGAGTTTGCTTACAGTGTTGGAAGGTTTATTGGGGCGTTTGGGGTGTCCATGGAGGCACGTTGTTATACCACAGAAAATATTGTCTATAGATCAATAAACACATACACCCGATGCCTTACTCTTTACATGCTATACTCCTAAGACTTTAGTGCAGAGCCACTTTCAACGGTCCCAAAAGTCCAACCAAAAGAGACGTATTGTTGTACCTGAGTCGTTTCCAGTCGTGCGAAGATATCAAATGGTGGAATGAAAATGGCTACCTTTTGTAGGTATATAGGACACTTGGACGAGTCCGCTGTAACGAGTCGGTGGTAATGTCGTCGATCTCATTCATGTATACGCCACGTAAGTTGAGCTAGTGTCTTTGAGAAGTGACCGGACGAGTTATAACGGGAAGATTTTGGGATAGACAATGTAAATTCATTTTCACATCATATTCATTGCTTGCTTTTGTGAATAAGTGGTTTCTGAGAATGCAAATATCGAAGAGAAAATCTTCAGCTACTTGTTGTTTGACCAGATACTGCTGGTTGCGCTGGGATGGTCGCCTGGATCCTTTCCATCGTTGAAACTTTGTGTGTAGAATTTCTAGAGGATCACAATACCCAGATATGAATAGTGAATGGCTCCGCATATTTCTGCGTGTCTTAGAACAAATTAGCTCTGCATCTTTATGTGTAGCTCTTTCTGTTTCCATGAACCTGTATACCTAGCTGGCGATGACGACTTGATTGGAGAGAAGCTTGAAAAGGCGCGTAGGATGCCACTATGAGCATTTGAAATATAATATTAGCTAACCCATACTGACTGAGAAACTTTTGCTGCAAAAATTGAGGTTGAATTCTTTTAGTGGTGTTGTGCTACTTGTTGTCGTCGTCGCTACCTCACTACGCGAATAACTTCACTTTTTGATAATCACTTTCGCGCTATACTTGATTCTAAATGGCTCGCTGTAATCTCGGCACACACAAATACTTCT
>UNPR01000433.1:0-11595 GCA_900536425.1 Hymenoscyphus linearis | reverse complement strand
GGGGGAGGGGGGGGGGGCTGTTGCTTGTTTACCCCTATATCTATCCAGACCTCTGGAGCATGACCGCTGTGAAATTACTCTTCCCATTGCTTAAATATTGCTTAGCATGACTACTTCATTATACCTAGATAACCAAATCTTATCCTGTATAACAAAACACTAGAATACAGAAACCTTTTGCTCATCACTGGCTTGCTGCTTTATGATGGCAAAGGTCCATCTAATTTCGGCTATCCTAGCCTTCAATTCAATTATCAGACACAATACCTCATTCACCAAATGAAAGACAGGAAATTGGCTCCCTACTTTGATCTTGCTGTATTTTCCCTTTCTGAACTGTAGACAAAACCTTCACAATAGAAACAACTGTTTTCAATTCTTCTCAACCGACAATTGTCTTTTCATCAAACATACATAATACGACCTGCTACAATTTTGAGTCAAGCAAAATGGGTGATTATAATACTCCTTCTCGTGGAGCTTCGCCAGATTATGCCTCAAATCCTACGACAGGCCCATTTTCCCAAGAACGATATGCAGTCGGTTACTTGGAAAGGAGCAATTATGGCATCCCAGGCTTAATTTTGCTAGCGAGCAACCATCCAATTCCAGAGCCGCTGTTGAATCATCGCAAGCGAGTACAAGCAATTGGTTCTAGAAATGGCGAACAAGTCTATAATGATACAAAATGGATTGCGTTTTATGAGACGTACCTTCATGGCCGCATTTTGTATTTTTTGGGGAGGAATGTGCCTCTGGTTCGCGTGTACCTCAACTCCGTACGCATTGGATACGAGAAATCCTTTCCAATTGTCGTTCAAATATCGATGATGCTGGATGTAAGACTCCTTCTGCCCAAAATACATCAGTGTACTAACGAAATGAAAATAGTCGCAGCTTTCCATACCATTTTCTGATTATGAAAAATGTGCCCAGAGGCTTGCTTCGTACATAGATTGCGAATTATCTTCTGATTGGACTGGTGAGAAGTCAGTTTGTCCATTTCTACACTATAAATGCCACGATTCCTGACAAATCTGCAGGATCCACGTTGAGATCTCAGGAAGACCATATCCTGAGCCAGAAATCGACACAAATCCCTCTCTAAAGAGCTCTTTGGGCTACAATCCTGAGTTCTACAACTACCAAGCACCACTACCCTATACATCAATAGATGTGACCGATGGCACACAAGGAACCTTAGGCTGCTACATAGAACACATTGAGGATGGGAAAAAGAAAGTGTTTGCACTCACTTGCAGTCATGTTGTTGACCGCAAAACCACAATTCCTTACAGATACCAACCTGGTAGCAAGATTCTTTGGGTAACAAGCCCATCTTTCTCTGAACTATATGACACTCAGAGCGAGGTCTCGCGTATTTTGGGCTCTCAGAACGACGAGTCTTTTTTAGATGATTACCAGCAGACCTTTAATCCGCTTTTTGGGCACATATTTGCGACATCTGGTCTACAAGGCCACGAGTGGAGATTGGCAGGCTCAGAGGGAGCGAGTGATTGGGCGCTGATTGAGGTTTCGGAGAGCGTTTCTGCTGCGTTTAGGAATCGCGTAAGTCTTTTCTTTTTGTTTTGTCATCTTCCCATTTCCATTTTATATCTCCGTTCATAGATATAAATTTCATTCGATTTCTTTTGGTATCGCGTATACAACAAACCATTGGACTATATTGTTTTAGAGCACCTAGGACAACAAGAATACTTGGCAGATGAAAGATTGGGCGTTCAACCGAATCAGATCCCCATCACATCTATGCATCATTCTAGTAACTCATTTCTTGTAAGACCTTTGGACAAATAAATTGGAGATTTTGAGTTTTCTCAAGTCACTGAATAAATCACTTCAAGTTATGTTCAATATGGATTTGCTTAATTTGGTTGTTCTGTGGCATTCGAACATCTAAGTTGTGTAAGTATCACAGCGGGAGATGATAGTTTTGGTAAAGTCTGATAACCTTCTTTCTGATTCCGTTGATCGGACTGTCTTGGACACAGACATTCGTCATAAGTATATGCTTTCGAAAACTAAGCAAACCAAAATCCAATTACATCCTGCGGCTATGGAGTTCATTGTGTTATACTATTATTTTGGATAAACTTGATCAATCGTCTCAAGAGGTTAGAAATGACAAAACCAAGGAATACATGTTTAGATCTTGTCATAGTTTCCTTGATTTAGCTGTCGATGAGTTTTTGTATATCTAAACTCACCGACTGAAAATCGCCCTATCAACCTATTTGGGTTTGCCTGAATGCAGCTGGCTTCGTGAGACAGTTAATTTAGTTATATGGTCCTGTTGAGAAAACTAAATCACGCCAAAGTGGAACAGACCTTCATACCACTCTCTATTATGTTTTCTTATATTCTGTTTTTGAAGTCTAATGAATAATCTTCAATATTTAGGTGGAAGAAGGGAGGCTAGTACACGATGTTCTATCGCTAATTTAATTCAATTTCTTGCGATTCTCGTTCAAATATACTTGATAATAGAACAGTCTCACCAGACACAAGAATTCTGGCTAACAAAGATATAGCACGTTCCCTCATCACCGCATTTTGAACCATGTGACTGTCCCTCAGCCGACGCCAAGATTGACACGGTTACGCGAGAACAAGCGAGAATCTATTTCTCAAGCGGTCCGGACTTTAAATCTGCAAAACATGAGAAGGCCTTCAGGCCAAACGCACTGGTCTTGAAACCCAAGACCAGAATGACCCAGGAGTTCACATGGGGCGAAATAAACCCAATAAAATCAACTATCATTATACCGTTACGTGGAAACTTGGCCAGATCTGTTGGAAGAGAGTGGTGTTGTGTTGGTCTTGGACAGGAGAAGGATCAACGCTTCTGTAGGGCGGGTGATTCGGGATCGGTTGTGTTGGATGAGGACTTTTGCCCAGCTGGCATCTTGTGGGGATCAGAGGTCAACCTGGACATCACATATGTAAGTCCGTTGCCGCTGATCTTTCAAGACGTGGAGCAGAAGATGGGCTGGGACGTGGGAAGTATATCGCTCGCTTAAGCGAACTTAGACATGATTGAATTCAAGGCGGCATGTGGTATGTAGACTGTATTAACAATGATGTAGAGCTTCCAAGTACTGAGCTATGCCGACAAAAGATTGAAGCCAAAAGCTCAGTATCCAATTTTCCAATATTCGGCTATATAGCCACACTCATCTAATTCCTTTTCTCATTTTCTAAGAATCTCCCAAGAACATATTCCATAGTGTCATTAACCACAAGTTCTTTTGGCGCCCACCCAATTGCTTTTGCTCGGCTGGATGAAGTCCTCATGTTAACCGCAAAACTCGCTGCAAGATGTTTAGCCCAAGCTTGCGGACTTTTCTCCTCCTCCACACCAATTGCCTTCGCAGCAATGTCGATATCAATCTGCACTATATTCTCGTTTTCCAATACGTCGAGTTTTCTCAATGCACGAGCCATCGAACTTTGAAAGTCCAAGAAGGAGGACTCATTGGAGCTTGCGAAATAGTAGGCTTCTGGGCCCCAAATGTCTATGTTTAGGCTTCCAAGAGGCGGGCCAATTCGAGCAGCTCCACTTGTCTCCGTTACGAGCGATATTAAAGCTTGCGACAATAGATTCATATAAATCTCTGCTAGATCATTTACGTGGATATGCGCCCAAATGTTTTTGCCGGCAGCGATCGTAAATCCAGATTGTAGGTTTCGAACGACTCGGAGGATATGGGGATATATGAGGGCGAAAGGATGATCGGTAGAGGTGCTTAGACCATAGACCATAGTTGGGGAAATGATTGCCACGTTGGCGTACTCGTGCGCATCAAATACTAGCTTAAGTCCTATAAGTCTATAGCCTCCTAGAATATCAGTTGAACGGGATTCTGTACCTTGTCCTCAATTCTGTGAATCACTGTCTCTGGCATTGATATGATGGTCTTGATATCCGCGATATCGTCCCATATCTTCTCTCCTGCCTTGGAACCATCTGGTTCCTCCCAAATTAGTGCTGCGCCGGATGTGTGGATATAATAACCCTTCTCTTTCTTTTTCTTCAGGCCATTGAGTATTGATGCTATTCCAGGACCATTCGTGACATCTGGGCCGGTATCTGTGATCAGTTAGCCTTTTCTTAGGCGTTCATGGTGGAAGCTATGAGAGTTACTGATTACGATGTCAGCGTCGTTGGCTAACGATTCAAGAATCTCAAAGTCTGAAAGAGATCCGACTTTTGTTATAATAGAAGGGTATCTAGCCAGAAGTGCTTTTGCGGACGACTCTGCACGGATAAGAACTGTCGTGGAAATCTGAGGATATCGAGAAATTATGAGATCAAGGACTGCGCCACCGATATGGCCATTGGCTCCAATACTGGGGAATCATGAGTTAATTTCACCGTGACAGATATTTGATAAACGTACAAGAATAACTTTGGTCCCATTTTGGGTTTGTAATGCGAGGCTGTACGACCTTTGTTTTGCTGTATGTGAAGTTTAAAAACAAAGGTTTGGAAAGTTTCTACTGTGAAAATCCAACTATGGTTAATATACCACAGCTAAAGATTGCACTAATTGTCACAACAAGTAGTTGTCAATGACGTACCATATTGGATGAATGTAACCCCAAATGACGCGTTTGGTCATGGTGTGCTTAGAGATTGGGTGTTTATCTGGAGGTAATCTTACAGTGGCTCTTAATGCACAACAGAAGTGGCAGACATGACGCAGTCCTGTTTTGGCAAGGCTTTTGGTTCAAACTTTAGCCTAAGAATATTGGTGCCTTTGATTCATAAGCTAGATTCGTAAGCGTGATTTATAAGCTTGTTCTTACATCTTTCTGGCCGCTTACAGAAGTAACTTGATACGAAAATATTGGCGGGAACGGATGTGCTAAGGGTATAATCGAGGGAATCCTTATAGTCGAGTTTCTTAGCATGGGCATGAGAAAGTCGCATATTTAAGTACTTCGAAGACATATAATATAGTGCCTATTAACGCTTGTGTACAAATAGTCTATACGCATGATGCCGTACTTCTGGTCATTGACCCACATTTTGATACGGTGCTTAAAAATGTTCGGAAGTTGCTCAGAATCACTCATATAAGCATATAATGTCTAGATGAAGGCGAGGATATTCTTGGTCTAAAAATCTCATCTGAGCCAAGAAATGGATAACGATATACTTCACGAGAGTATATTCTTAATCAAGTCCCACAAAATCAACCAGGACCCAGAAAACTAGTATTCTAGTATAGGGTTTGAAATCACCTGCCATAATTTCAAGAATATCACGAGCTCAACTTGCTAAATCTGTCAAAGTATACAAATCACGTGATTATGGGTTTGTCGCCCGGTAAATCTATCCTTTATGTCAACTGATTGATGAAAACGAAAACTGATTAACGGTTCCAAGAAGAATGTGTTTTGAGCAATGATAACGAGAATAGTGCTTGGTACGTCTTGGGAAACTATTCAAAGAAAATAGTAGTATATTCAACTACTTAAGCCAACATGATAAAGACAAAATAGGGTAGAAGAATTGATATTTGGTTTGGCATAAACTGGGAATAGTTCAGCTAGAACCATATTGATTTCTATGTGCGCTAGGATAAACTTTGATTGTGAAAGAACATAGAGAAATAGATGATAGAAGAAAGTGAAGAAGGAAGATTTTCCTCAGAACACGTTATTCTTGGGTTCTATAGTCTTTCACCGCTTTATAAAACTAGATTTCCATGGCTTGGTTCTAGAATTTTCACCAAGTTCTGAGATTCCAATTTTTCCACACACTAGGGAGCGTTTTGCAACGTTGAAAGCTGCAGCGGAGTTTGCTATTCAAGCAATGCAATTTCTCGCTTAGCTTTACTTGAGGAGTAGGAAGTGAGTTCCGTCAGCTACCCAATTCTACAACAAATCCAGAGATAGAAGAGGAAGTCGCAACCTTAAAAATTGTACTTAACTTCCCAAATGACCCACGAAGGGTCAACTGATGAAAGATTTGGCGATAGATTAGGGCGAAATGATTAAAGGACTAACTGTGTGGGGTGCATCACTGGCGAATAACCATGTCACCTGTTCACCAGAATATTCAGTTGTTTTCTTCTTCAACAATCCTATTCCCCTCTCAAGATTTCTCTTTGCGGAAAAGTCGCTTGTTGTGTTTCCGCTATGTAGTCAGAAATCAGATGAAAGAATGGTGGAAAATAACAACTACGAAAAGGATGGTTTCCAAAGGAGCCACATGTAATCCTTGCTTCATTGAAAGGAATGAGACATTTCTTCGTAAAACAGAATTTAGTAGAAGCAATGGGATGAAATCATATTTTGTGATGGTGCATCTATCTCCCTTGTGAATTTGCCTCACGTTGAATAGCCATCCGTAGATGCTGCGCACAGGAAGGCAGATTGGGGCTGCCACATTGGTGCTGTCATTGAACGAAGATTATCAAATATCTCTCAGAGGTCGGCCAAAATACTGGTCTTCATATGCATATTGAATAGGGGATTGCTTTTGTTTTAGTAGGTCTATGTAGAATTGGGTTAATATAGTAGATAGTGATAAATAGTTTTTACTTTGTTAGTATCCTATACCTAGCCTAGTCTACCTATTAAACCTTAGTAGTGCTACTGCTTCAGCCCCCTAACCAGCTATCAGCCCCCTCATTTAACCAACATTCGGCATTTGGAATTCCATTCTATTCTAGACCCCCCCTATGGAACAATTCTATTCTACTCCCCCTATTCTATAGAGTTTCTATAGAATAAATCACGTGGCGCGAAAAAAAGTCCACCCAGCCCGATAGACTAATAGGAAGGCCGCATTTACTATAGTCCGTGTGTATCGCGTAATTGTTGCGATATGCCTTTTCTCCTTGCGCTGGCTACATGCCGGCACAGTCTAAGGCTGGCTAAGCCTGGCTGCATGCCAGGACAAGCTGACTACGCATAAGCCTCAAACACCAGCTGCATATGAGCTGACGTATTTGGGAATACGATATTCCCATCTGTTTGTAAGCGAGGAATCACGTGACGTGATTCCTGGGTATATGAGGAACCTGTATCCAGCACTTAGCTAGAACAGACAAGACGAATACAATACCAGATTATTGTACCATTCTCATTGACTTTGTAGTCAAACCAACAGTAATACTATATTAACACCACGACTAAACTATCGCTATGTCGCCCCTCTATACGTCTCCAATTGAGTGACGAGGAAATTGATACTCTTCTGGCGGAATAAATCGTTTAGTTGTAGGATAACAATTGTATCGTATACAAACAATTGACTACTGTACTTTATAAAATCCTGCTCTCTGATTGGTCTGATTGCTATTTTTATATCCTTACCGCCTCTCTGGAATTCTATTTTGCCATAGAATTCTAGAGCCTCTTTAATAGAAGGAATCATTCTATTTAGTAGTCCTCTAGAAGTATTCTAGGTGGAATGGAATTTTGGAATGCCATGGAAACCTATTCTATTTGCCGAACGTTGCATTTAACTAGGCGATTATTGAGAAGTCTATCTGGATACAAAGGACGTTGTGGAATAATTTGTTAAAAGCACCTTGGATACGCTTGTAATAATAGTAGTCTAAACATTATTCCGCAGATACGATGATGCAATATATTATACCAAATCCAACGAAACACGTCATAACTTCTGTACCCAGCTGGACTTGAACAGAAAAAAAGAAATAATAAATCCCAAAGGCAGATCAATTATGCAAAGACCCACTCGGAAAGACTGATGGGGACTAGCCCCGCCCCCGGATCACTCCGCCCGATAACGCGAGGGGCACCTGAAACAGCTCACGTCGACATACTCGAGTATATCAAGAACCTCCAGACAACAGACTAAAGTAACAACTTCGTCAAAATGATCTTAACACTCCCTCGTGAAATTCGGGATAACATATACGAGCTTCTGCTCTGTAACTTCTCCGTCTCACCATCAGCCCCGCTGCCTGAGGGCACATTAATTTTCAACGTCAGTTAGACACTGTCGTTATAGTATTCGAGTGAATATACTAAGTATATTCACTCGAGGGGGCAGATCACCTGACTAGGCTGGTCCTGCACGGACCACCTAGTCCTGCCTATACTATTCCGGCACCACTTCTACACCTTTGACTCGGTGTGCAACATTACAAGTAGATAGTTAATACTAAGGTATAACCATCTACCTTGTATCGCACCTTATCTCAGACGAGATAAACCGACAGACACCATTATTTATCCCGAGCACCACCGTATTCAGCCTCAAATTTTGCACGTCAATCGTCAGATACATGATGAAGCGACCCAATCTTATGTTGCGGAAAAATCTATTCGTCAAAGTCAACATGGAACTGGTTTCGGCTCAGGAAATCGTCGCCCAAAAGCAATTGCCTATTTTAAAATTGGGGCGGCAACACGACGTTTACAGGTTCAACAAACATGTAATGAGGAATGCAATTCTCGACGGCGAAGCGGTCAATGAAATTGAGGGCGTATATTCAGATTCAGATTCAGATTCAGATGCGATGTGGAGTTTCGTCTTCTTGCATCGGAATATCGAGATTTTCTGCCAGGTCATAGAGTACCTGAAAGGGTTAGTTCCGGATCACGACAAGCGACTTATACAGAAAGTCTTTCTTGTGGACCCGTATCCAAAAGCCTATATCAAGAACAAAAACCAAAGCAGCGGCTCCGTTTGGAAACCCCAGTCTTTTTACTCGGAAACGTTAGTAAAGCAACTTATTGCTCCATATCGCCAAGCGTTCGAACGATCAGGTCTGCCATTGTCATTTTGTGGGAACATTTCAAAAGAATTGGCTCGGAATGCTGGGAAAAAGATATCATCCATAGCCCTTCTAGACCCGACGACCGTCATTGCAGAACTTGCCCAGGCGAAATTGGAGGGAAACGAGTACTATCGGGCTGGGGATGGCGCAAAAGCCAGCGAGGTGTGGTCTGATGGCATTCTCAAGACTCGACGCCAGCTTTCTGGGACGGTTAGGCAAAGACTCCGAGAAATGGGAGGGCTTGACTTTATCAACCAAGCGATGCAATTGAGCTTCGAAATAAACTCTAACCTAGCCCAGAACTGTTTGCGGGAAATGAAGAAGAACATCAGTGTCGCGCAACTCAGGGGAATTGCTAAAAGTCTTATGCTAGCCGTTAACCGAGCCTTTGGACTAAAAAAGAACGACTACCCTGAAACAACTTGGCAGCCGGAGAATCGCCAGTTGGCGAAGCTGTATTACCGATATCGGCGATATGCGTTTGCAAATCGACTCGTGAGACATAGACAGTGTCTCCAGCCAGCTAGGGTTGTTAAAATTATATTATTACATTATGTAATAATTCGCTTTTCGCGCGTTATATAATAATGCGCGAGGTCATTATATAACCCACTTTTCACATGACTTTTGTTTCCGCGTTTGAGGGCACATGGTTGTTCCCTCCCATGGCTAAGCATAGCGGAATAATAAACAAAAGAAATAATAGTACGAGAAGTACCTTATTCCGCGTATTGGAACTGCATATTGAGCGTGTTGGTGGTGCTGTAGAATAGGATGATTTTATGTTGTTTGTTAGATAGCAAGATAGGGTATACAAAGGCGGGGTCTTGAGGTTGAGGCTCGGAGCCTCAGGCTCCTAAAAGTCATTGTATGCTATTGGTTCAAATCACTTAGAAGTGGGTCCACCACCGGCGCCTACCACCCACAAAAGTCTTGGCATAATAATAAATAATAACGATCAAATTCGTATAATAATACTAATAATGTAATGGGGTCGCATTATGTATAATTATAACAACCCTACAGCCAGCAATGGATGCTATTTCTGAGGCTGACGAACTTCTTCCTGGCGATCCAGGGATTCTTCAGGAGAAAGCCAGGATTTCTGAATGGGCAGCGTCACTTGGAGTGAATTTCGATGACGACGACGATGAAGAATGAATTGGGTAATGTTGGTTTGACTACAGGTCAATGGGACAAATACAATAGTAATCCTTTTAGTTGGTAATTATATCATATTCGTCTTGTCTATCTGTTGGTAAAAGACTGTTAGGTCCTAGATGGTTTAAATGATAAAAGATGTAGAATTTAGAAGGTCCAGCTACTTAACTATATAGTAGGATATTTGGTGGCGTTTGCTAGTAGCCTCGTCAGACCGCCAGTATTAAAACAGACCGCCAGTACTAAGCTGTACTACATATAGAACCTGTTTACTTATCCTTTGCCACATTTGGAACCTGTTTTACTATCCTTTAGAACCTGTCTCACTATCCTTTGTTATTCACTTGTCCTACGTCGTAACACTGGGTATACTTTAAAAGAGTGAATAGTAACCCGTGTAAAAGCGATCCTTGTCCTTAATCTCTTTCTACCCATCTATTCTTCTTAATCTCGATATAGTTAGTATCGATTAAATCTTTTAAGGCTCTATTGACTTTAGTCCCTTTCGTTATGGCGTTAGCTAGATTACTCTTGCCGTCTATCTATTATATACTGTCGATATCGCGTTCCTCGTATGATTGTCTTATAGCGAGTATGTCGATCATTAGACGCTTCTCGCTTATAGTTCTAAGCGTGGTAATATAATCGTAGATTGACTTTAAATCGGTATAGATGTTAAGAGGAATACGATAATCTGTAATTAAATTTATAGTCGTCTTAACCGAGATTCCGATATCAGCTCCTTGGCTTATGGCGTACAGTTCGGAGGCTAGTACGCTACGTGTGACCCTCTTACACTTTGTTAAGCTCTAGTAGATAATATTAGCTCTCCCTGTGTTGTCTATGAGTACAATTACGTATCTAATTTGGCTTGAATAGTCCTTGTTATTAGCGAAGCCGGCGTCTGTAAACACTCCGATCTCGAGCGAGTTATAGTCTAGTCTAGTAAAGTTTAATCTACGCTAGGCGTTGTCTTTTTGCCATTGAATTCGCTTATTTAGTTGTTGAATATCAAGTTGCTCAGGCTCCTTAGTCTGTGCTACGTATGATAAGTCAAAGGCTGCTTCTGGTTGAGAAACAGTACCGATATAGGCGCCACGTGCTCTTTGACGAGTATATTGATCCTTAGATGTAGATTCCTTCGTCTTGTTGTCTGTCTTTCCGGCTTTAATCGTAATAGAATAAGTTTATATAAGGTCTAAGTTCTTAATCTAGTTCTCTTGGCTAAGCTTTAAAACAGGGCTTCCAGTGTTGTTTCGGTTTATAGATATATTAGCTCCATTGAACTTTAATAGTTTTTCTATTGTCAGTTCCTCGAGTTCCTTATACAAGAAGCCTGCTTTCTTAATCTCTTTAGCTTCCTTGTCGACAAAAGCGTTGTTGTACATATATAGGGTGTCGTTAACTTATAGACCAGCCAAAACGATTGTAACGAATACTCAATCGGGCTAACTAAACTTGGCTGGGTGTTCGCTGGTTGGTATGCTAGGATAAGAAGAAGACTGTCGGGTTGTTCACTTAGAAGTGAACTCGTTACTTGTATCAAAGATGTCAAACTAATATGATAAGATTGATAACTAAGTTGAGCACGAAGCTCCTATCTAATGGCAGAAGTGCCAGTCTTATATAGAACCTTCGTCCTTGTTGT
>UNPR01000326.1:0-36153 GCA_900536425.1 Hymenoscyphus linearis | reverse complement strand
GGGGGGGGGGGGGGGGGAGGGGGGGTGAGCTAATCAGCACCTTGAGACAAATATGTTCTGGTGAGATTCTGACTTCTACACCGTAACTCATATATTAACTTACGCGATAGTTTACCAGTAATTTATTTCTTAAAATACGCAGATCTGAGGTTTAGAGCAACATTTGAGCATGCCGTGAACAAAGTTTCCAAAATCGACACTACGATATGTTTCGAATGTAAGAGGCTGGATGGTCAGGGCGAGGTAGTAAGTTTCACGTATTCGTGTGCTCTCGTGGACTACACCACTTCTTCGGCTTTTGCAATGTAGTTATTACTCCTTATCCCCTCCTTTCTATGAATATTCCGGGTTTTTGTTTCTCGCATACTTTATGGAAGGTCGACCGTATTGCTTTTATCGTCCAACACGGAGCTTCCTAGCGTGCAGAGAGGACGCTAGGAAGCTCCTTCTGATAGGTTCCAAGCATCAGATCGTATAATTCATGAATTGTACTTGTGGACTGTGGGAAAAAACCTTGTTTTGAGATACAAATGTTCGCTGTTACTGTCTTGAATTTTCGAAGGCCTTCATGGATTGAAATCTCATCTTTATATAACGGCAGTTTCAAGACGAGCAAGTGGGTCAAGAGAACCCGTCTGGGAGACCCGAGCTTTACAGCATTTTACAGTTTTAGACACGGAGAAAGAGTTCTATTCCTTGGTAGAAGAAGGCCTTCAACAGTGGCATCTTTTGCTTTCTGGTAGCAAAAAGCAGAAATATGTAGACCACAAGAATAATTGAGAGAATTTTGATTTATCTCGCACATAACGGATGAAGTACATTGATAGAACATGACATTAAAACGTGTGAACATTACCCTCCCCATTCGCGTGAACTTTAGCATTATTCATTTCGCTCCCAAACAGCAACTGGCTTGTATTCATACCGCCCTCTGGCTCAGGTGCCGCCTCTGTTACGCAGGCTTCAAAGGTATCGTTTGTTCCCTTATTACTAAAGCCTTGCCTGCTTTCTGAGTATTGCCTGCTTTCTGACCGCTTCCATCTGTTTGATCTTTGCTTCATAATACGATGGTGGCAGCCGCGTCCCACCAACTAGGCTCATTGATTTAGACAGCCTGAGTATCTTTAGCCTCTCATTGATTTGTTTCAAGGTCATGGATATTACCGGTAGTGCCCGAGTCTTGAGTGGTCGTCCACGTTGGATTCTGGTTGAAAGTTAGCTGGCAAGAAGATTAATAAGTAAAAGAAATTATAGACATACCTCATGGCCTTTGCCTCGGTTTCAAGCGCTTCTAGCTGTTTAATCTTTATATCCCAATACCTGACGGGCTTACTCATTGGGTCGTCCCCGCGCAGACTCATTTCCTTAAACTGCTTGAATTTTCGGAGCTGTTCTCTAATCTCAGCCAAACTCAGAAGTGATACTCCTCTCTTTCCAAGTGATGTAGCAGCATGCTTAGATCTGGTTGAAAGTTAGCTGGCAAGAAGATTAATAAGTAAAAGGGATTATAGACCTACCTCATGGCCCTTATCTCTCTTGCAAGCGCTTCTTCTTGATGCTTAATCTTTGCCGTCCAATACCTGGGGGGCAAACTCGTCGGGTCGTTCCCGCGCTGACTCTTTGCCAAAGCCTGCTTGAAATTATGGAGCTGCCGTTGGATTTGCAATGCAGCCACACTCATAGGTACTACTGCTCTCTCTCTGAGTGATCTAAGCCTGAAAGTTAGCTGGCAAGAATATTACTAATGAAAAGAAATTATAGACTTACGGTTTAGCCATTGCCGCCTTTTCGAGCGCGTACATCTCTTTAATCTTTGCCTCCCAATAAGCTGGTGGCTGGATTGGATAGTGTTCACTTATTTTTTTATATTCAATCATATTGCGGATGTTCTCCCTAATCTGATCCAAGGTCAAAGGTGTTACAGTCCTGGCTTCAAGTGCACGTTTAGGTCTAGTTGAAAGTTAGCGGCAAGATTAATAAGTAAAACAAGTTGTAGACTTACATTCGGCTCGCCTTTGCCGCCTTTTCTGCCTCCTTTGCCGCCTTTAAATCCTTTTTGGCCACCTCTTTGAGCGCTTCCATCTGTTTAATCTTTGCATCCCAATGAGATGGTGGCGCGATTGGCATGTATTTACTCATTTGTTTGAATTCCTTCAGTTCGGCAAGGGTTTCCCTGATCTGAGCCAAGGTCGTAGGTGTTACAGCCCTGGCGTTAAGTGCTATAGGTTTAGATCTAGTTGGAAGTTAGCTGACAAGAAGTTTAATAATTAAATGAAATTATAGACTTACTGTTGGCTCTCCTTTACCGCCAGTTTGAGCTTGCGCATCTCTGCAAGCTTTCTATCCCAAACAGATGGTGGCGTAATTGGTAATTTTAGACTTATTTTCCTAAGATCCTTTAGGAGGCGCATGTCCTCCTTGATCTGAGCCAAGGTCATAGGTGTCACAGCCCTGGCTTTAAGTGCTGCAGGGTTAGGTCTAGTTGGAAGTTAGCTGAAGAATGCTAAAGAAAAGAAACAATAAGACTCACTGCTTCTTCATTTCCTCCAGTCTGAGCGCTTTGAGCTTACGCATCTCTGCAATCTTTCCATCCCAATAAGATGGTGGCGCAATTGGATATTTTAGACTTTGTTTTCTAAATCTCTTTAGGTCTTTGATGTTCCCCTTGATCTCAGCCAAGGTTAAAGGTGTTACAGCTCTGGCTTTAAGTGCTGCAGGGTTAGGTCTAGTTGGAAGTTAGCTGAAGAATGCTAAGGAAAAGAAAGAATAAGACTCACTGCTTCTTCATTTCCTCCAGTCTGAGCGCTTTGAGCTTACGCATCTCTGCAATCTTTCCATCCCAATAAGATGGTGGCGCAATTGGATATTTTAGACTTTGTTTTCTAAATCTCTTTAGGTCGCGGATGTTCCCCTTAATCTCAGCCAAGGTTAAAGGTGTTACAGCCCTGGCTTTAAGTGCTGAACCTTTGGATCTAGTTGAGATTTAGCTGAAGAATGCTAAGGAAAAGAAACAATAAGACTCACTGCTGCTTCATTGCCTTCGCCATGTGTGCATTCATCTCTTTAATTCTTTTATCCCAATACTGCATCGGCATCCCAAATCTCCCGTTTTCACTCATTTGCCTATGCTTCTGGAGCTCTACGATGGAGGCCTTGATCTCAGCCACATTCATAGGTACCACCGGTGTCCGAGCTTCTAGTGCTGTAGCTTGGGGTCTAGTTGAATGTTAATTAACAACAGAAGTGCTTAGGGAAGGAAGAGAAAACTCACGGAATAGAAACAGCGACTGTAGATACAACGGCATTGAGGAGGAGAAAAACGGTTGAAACGTTAATGAAATGCATCTTTGCGGAAAATAATTTAATAGAACTTCATAAGATACTAAACGAGTGTTGTTGAACGTAAATTTTCTGAAAAGGGCATCTAATGAATGAATAAATGAATGACTGAAAGAAGCGAAAAAAAAAGAAAAAAAAAGAAAAAAAGATGAAGTCGAAAGAGATGGGATGGGGAAGAAAAATTTCGCGAGAATCTCAAGCAGCTATATATTGATGCCAAATTGTGCCGATCAGCATTCTTCGCGATTCCGTGTCTAAGAATAGACATTCTTGATCATAAACCAAGCTGCCGACCCGAGTTGACAAAGCTTCCGCAACCAAGCGTTGTTGATACACCGAATAAGTGGGCCTTGTCAGGCTGTTTTTGAGATTATACGACGACTTTTGTAGCCCCCGGTCGATCCCGGCGCGACTTCAATAGCCTTTGACCCTATACACTCACTTTTATACCCCGCTTCTCCACTAGGCGCAGGCAAAATGTTGAAAAGTTTGTCTCGTACGCCTGTACTTTAGTAACTCAAAGCTATTTGGAATTCTAGGAGTACTAGTACTTAGTTATTCTGAGCAAATAATTGTATTCGCTAAGTAGCTATCCTTTATCTTCCCTCCGGACGAGAAGGCGTATATATTAGCGCTATGTAAGAACACTAATTTGGACGGGCTAGGTGGTTGTCTAGCTAAATTCCTATCATATTTATTACTACCTAGTCTTGAGATTTCCGCACCCTAACATAATAGGTAGAGGTTGCGAGCAATCCACTCCTTATAACCACTCCGCGCTAAAAAGCATCAGCCAATTGCGGAGTGATCGACTAGAGGCCATTAAAGTCGTACAAAGTATAATGGATGATGAATTTAGTGAATTTCACTTGGCTTTTGGGTAAAAATAGTATGGCCAAGAGCTTTCAGTGCCGTTTGAAGCGATCTCCAAGGCAGCCAAGTGGTATGATCTACGCCTTGTGCGTGGGATGTCCGGTTGTGCAATGGCGGTTTATACTTCGCACGAGTCTGGATTTATTATTATTATTCTTCTTCCCCAAACTAGGCTTGGTATATTACTTGGGTTAACGTTCGCCTGAGTTTCAGAACGCTCATCCGAAAGACACCAAAATGAACTGGACTTTTCACCTTGTCAAAAGATATACCAAAGGCGCTTTCTGAGGATAAAATATTTCTTGGAAGAATAATCCATTCTTTTTTCGCGTCGCCGGTTTATCTTCGTAGTCTTGAGCACGTTTCGTGTCTTTCAAACCAAATCCAGATGTGCTTACAACCTACGGTTATAATTTTGGTCACCCACTACACAGAGACTCAAATTTCATCACAGCAGAGACTCAATGCGAGACTGCAACTCGGCGTTCAGCAGATGAAATAAAGAATCAGGGATTCAAAGTACAAATTCAGGCTCCATCGCGCATCAGGCAACCTACCGTACTTTGCAGGTCGCGCCTTTCCAGGATCCTTGCTGTAGGCTCAGAAGCTTGTCCTAAGTAAATGATCGCATGCGGCATGACGAATAAACTTACTATTCCAAGTCTTAGCACGATTTAACATCTGCCGTTTTGAGACATCTCTCTTTTGCTTTTTTACCTCTTACAAATTGAGCTCGCTACTCCTGCCAGCCACAATCCAAAGGCCACAGACCCCCAACATGTTCACTAGCATGCATGTTAGATTCAAATTCGCAGTCTTTTTCTTTCAAATTTATCCAGATGTTGTTCGCGAAGACAAAACTTAAGATGCATGTCAGAGTAGACTCACTGGTGGCTAGGCTAATTCCAAGATTCTCTTTCTTGTCAGTAAAAGACTTATTATGTTTTCGATATCAACCCACTAGTTAAGAATGCTCTGACGATAGTAGCCGAAACTTCATGGCACAGAAAAGCTTTTGAGTAATATGTCGACCATCTGTAAATGGGAGCCCATTTAAAAAGAAACTGGGAAATCTTGAACTCAGCGCCCAGGCGCCCTTTGCTGGTATTTCCCACTTTACGCTATTCTGGTTCTTCCATTCAGTCTCTTTGCAACTAGGAAAATGCTGGCGCGGTAAAAGAACGCTCTGATACGCCATCTGTTACTTGGGATGGAAGCAAGACTCTTTGAGATACGTACCGTGATCGACTAGTACTGCTCCTATCGGTCCAAGGAAAACACAAGAGCAACCCTTCTCGCTCGGGCGCTCTGGAGTATATAACTCAAGTATGCATAATGTTCGAACTCTTATATCCCCCCGAGGCTATACATGTACGTAACAGTACGTTTCGATTTTTAGGTTTGCGATTTCCTATCTGAGTGAAGGTTTTCTAAAAAAGGCCATTTTGATTAAAGCTTACCTAAATCAAAAGAAAAATTTAGACCTATCGTGACCAAGTTCCAAGGGGAAAAGTGGATACGACAAACTTAAAATTCGAAACGTACATGTGTGGCATTGAGGGGACAAGCCGGACCATCATAGGATAGTTAGACAGAGAAGGTACTTGGAGTTTGTGTTTTGACGATATTGTGTATTACAAACAAGTGGGAAGACGAGCCTACAATAATCGGTGCTTAGAAAGTCCCTGGTTCTGGAAGATGAGTTAGAATGGGATTGCTTGAAGCCTGCTACTGGTCTTTTTGAGCAGCGCATGATTCCAACTTACCTCGTCCCAGGCATAACAACATTTATTTTTACGTGGCTTACTGTACCCCTGTTTATTAAAACCACCCTGTATATAAGTTTTGTTAGGCCAGGGACGATGTACCAATAGGTGTCTGGATTGATTGGTGGTATCAGATGAAGTCTATTCAGGAAACTTTAACTGTAGCACCAAACTGCAGCTCGTCCAATAGATAGATGATGGCCTCGAAGGACACACCCAGCTGGCTTATTTAACTACAAAGCACCTTGTAAGTGCACCACCCACTCTGACGATTGCTACGAAATCGAGAGTAAGGTCCTTATTGAGGCTCGTGCCATTCCAATGACCTAACACGGTTTCAAAATTGTGCCAAGCGAAAAATAGTTCTACCACTTCAAGACCATGTTCATATTGCCAAGCTAAGGTAACCTACACATAATTGACCAGGTGGCACTGCCATCTCATTCATGTGGAAACTCAAGAATTACATGTTTCATGTAGTACTGTAAGAGCCTGAAAGTTACAGGGGTATTGGGAGTGTTAAAAATCAGTGAATGGTCAGCAATAAGGGCAGGTCAACGAATCATACCCTGAAAGCGTTCGGTAAAGGGATTGCGATGCTGCTTGGAGGACCAGAGAATTAAGTCTAATACCTTCCACCATTCAATATGAAGATATGTTCTCCGTCTGGTATATCAAGGAATGTATCTAGAGGATATTTCTCGAATAAACAGGGTGTTAACGGACCGATGTTAGACATCTAAGTTTGACGATAGTTTCGTGCCCAATTTCCTGTTGAGTTAATATATAAATGCTGGCACCGAATGATGCCACTTCAAAGAATATTCAGGAGTCTAGGCCATCGCAATTTTGGAGGTTTCTACAAACCCTCCATCTCTACTTAGTGCTGTCTTCCGTCAAGGTCTGGAACCCGGACTTGAAGGGGGAATATGCATAATAACTCTGAGGTTTGCAGACGTCCATAGGGACACTTCATATAGTGGTTAATCAATACACATGCCTTTATAAATCCTTTCTGAGGAAGCCCCCTTGATACATGGATTAGCCTTGTTTTATTTTTCAAAGTTCAGCTGCTTTGTACCATAAAGAAGAGCTGGCATATCCTAAAGCTTAATATAATTCAATCAGCATAATACACTCTTGAGACCGATTACGTGACCGAAAGCTTAACGTAAGTAACGTGTTTGCCTTAGTATATAACTTTATCCCCTCTCGTCTCTTGGAAATCTCCTACAAAACAATCAGTACACTTCTTCAACTTCGCAAATTGATTTCCTTAAAAATAGACATACACAATATGAAGCTCTCAGCAATTTCCATCACGCTCGCCCTTGCGATGAAAGTATCAGCTGCTCAAGTCTTTTGCCAAACTGGCCCAAGTAATATTCCGGAAGGAGTATCTTGCCGCGCTAAAACGCCAACCTGCGTACGTCTTTCAAACGAAGCTGGATTGCCCCCTTCAGTTATATACTTGCCCCAAGGTCTTGTTGGGCATTGAAGATCTAACAATCCTGTAGTGTACCGACAAGAAATCAGACAATCCCACATTCAGGTATATAAAATCCTGTGATAGTCTAAATAAAGCCGGGAACTCTCTAACCTGTGGGGTTGAAGGTGTAAGTACAATATTTTCTCTTTTCCAAAAAGAATAATGATACATCTATATTGATAACACTATTTACTAATTGGTTGGTGAATGAAGTTGATCTATTGTTGTTAGGTTACCTTGTATTTGAAGGGACATCTGCTATATCAATTAGCTAGGCTAATTAATTATCCGTCATCCATATGACTTTTGTGTACTTCGGTTATTGAGAACTTCTAGAATATATCTAAATACACCTACTAAGTCTCTTATTTACTTTTTCTAAATCTTCTGACGCCTCAATCATCAAACTTACCGAAAGCTTTGATGCTGAAATCAACCGTTGTAAACCGTGAAACCGAGAAGGATAAATAACGAGAGACCATCTTTGACACAAGAGCCAGAGCTAGTAGATCTAGTCTGCGGTTCCACGAAGACCGTTATAAGGGAGGTTGATGCTCTATCCTAAGCTAAAGGTTATTTTGAATCAGGGGTAGGGTTGTTGAAAAGGTATTATGGTCTCGTGGTACAATTTTGTTATCTTGCTTCTTGAGCAATTGAATAAAAGTGCCTAGAGATCATATTACGAGACTATTTTCGAGACTTTTATGTCTAATGGGCACTGGGCACTGGGCTCTTTTGTAGCAACAAATAGTTGAGGCAAAAACTCAGGTCTATGACGAGGCCTGTTGGAAGACCCTGCAGTTCATGAGATATATTAATTTAAGTATCAGGAAAGAGACGTTGTAGGCCTTGGAAGATGGGCTTCCCTTCCTTCTTCCTTACGAAAAAGACGTGCCTCCTTAAGCTTACACAGCGGATGGTCGCTGAGATATTCTGTTCAGTTCGAAGAACTTCTGAGATCTAACAAACAGAAAAGGGGGAAGTGAATAGTAAGTGAGACTATTGGTACGAACTTTGGTCATTACTTTGCGTAATTGCCTAGTTCTAGGAAAGAGCATCAAACGATTAATTGGTACCCCATTCAAGGTCTCGTGGATAGTCACGTGGGTATTGTAACAAGTTTGATCTCCCAAAATGCTCATCTGAATCGAAAGTTGTGGCTTTTGGGTATTACGATAATCTAGAGCCATATATTCCATTTTCCGGGGCTTCCAACATAATATATTGTCAGGGTGCATGGCTAGAAATTTCCAGACCCCTCATGTAATTGGGACACTGTACTCATGTCAGAAAGTAGCTTACAGTAACCACAATATATGTGCCTATCACAGGCGAATCGGCGACTGGGTTGAAATATAAAATTTGGTTTGAACTATTAACGTACATATAATTACTATGATACTGATTAAAATCAAACAAAAGTTGTCGGCTGCTGCAGCGTGTCGATTAGTATACGGCACGAAGGTGAAATGTGGGCTGATTAATAAGATACTGGTTTAAACCCGAAGACGTCTTTGTTTCCACGATTCTTTTAGGCTACGCCCCGCAATCAAAATAGTTGTTTATTAATCAGCCATCGTTAACAAATCAGACGGAATAGAACCGAGGGTCGGGGTGCAACATAAATATGCTATGATTTCCCATAATAACTGAATTTAGATATTCCCCACTCTCAATACATCTGTCTCACTTACCATTTCTCCACTGTTAATAACTTCCTACAAGGTCACCAACATGTACTCGGTTCTTATCCTCGGAGCTACCGGCACAATCGGCAGCAGAATTTCCCAAGAGCTTTTTCTTGAAAAGTCCAAATTCAAGCGAGCAGCATTTCTCACTCCTCTCTCTAACGCAGGAACAGAAAAAGAAAGTCGATATGCGAAAGTGGGACTGGAACGCGTTGTTGGGAGTCTATCGGACCCCGCATCTTATAAGGGGTTCGATATCGTGATTTCGGCGGTTGGCGATGATTTGTGTGGTCAGCAACACGAGTTTATTGATGCGGCTTTTGAGGGGGGAGTGAAGCATTTCGTACCTGGGGAATGTAAGTTCTAACTGCGTGGTAATTGTGGGTAAGGCAATGTATAGAAGCTTACTAGAGGTGACAGATGGATCAGATATGGCACACCCTAAGTGTCGCGTTGAGGAGTATTTCAAGGATAAAGTTGCTACGCGGCGACATCTTGAGAAGAGGATTCAAGAAGGCCCTCAATTGGGATATACATACGTCATGGTTCGTACATATACTTGAATGCCTTGGCTTCTAAACTGATGGATTGAAGGTGGGGTTATTTAGCGAGTATTTTTTCGAGTACAATATCTTGGGATTATCAGAAGACAAGAAATCGGCAACATTTATCGGCGATCCTGAAGCGAGATTAACTACTACTCTGAGTACCGAGTACGCCTTTTGAAATCCCTGATCTCTTGACGAGAACTAAGATCATCCCCTCACAGTGTAGCAAAATTCGTTATCACTTCTCTGCTCCCCTCCCATCTCCCTTCCCTCGCCGGCCCTCGCGAACTCAAATTTGAAGGTTCGACGCTTGCTATCCGAGAGCTTTTCCAAGAAGTCGAGAAGTACAATGGGCCGCTTGATATAAAATACATCAACGCCGAGGAATCATTTGCTGTTGCTGAAGAGCAGGAGAGGTTGGGTAATGTATTCCCAGCGAAGTTTGTAAGTGCACAGAGGGCTTTGGGGTTTGGTGGGAGTGAGAATGTAGGAGTTGTTAATGAGAAATATCCTGAAATTACGGCTGTGAAGTGGGCTGAGACTGTGAAGAGATACTTGGGAAATTGAAAGGATGACGGACGGAAACAGGCCCATGATGAATGTTTGGTAGTAGAAATTCGCCTTTGTCTTTCTACCATTATAAAACTATACACGCAACTATTTCAACAGTTTATATCAACTGAAACTCATTGTATGTAGTTGAAATGAGTTCCACTGTTTCTATGGCCCCTTGAACCCCTCAATACCTCAATACCTCCATCTAAGCCCATCTCTTGCCACCGGATGATGCCGTACCCGGAACTTCGTCTTGTCCCACATAGCGTTTATCTTGAAATCTCTCTCAAATACATTGTCTTTATTCGGCAACTTCGCAAAATCAAAATTCCAAAGCATTTTAGCGATAAATAATGTGGTTTCATGCCACGCCAGAGTTGTCCCAGGACATGCTCTCGGACCCTGACTAAATGGGAAGAAACTCTCTCTCCTTAGAATCATCCTTCGGATCACAAATACGCAAAGAGAAATGTTGGGCCAGGTTCGTTTTATCCTATTATTATGTGAGTGCATTTATCATGGTGAGCATATCCGAATCAAGAAACCAAAACCAACACATGAAAGACAGAGCAGCTGAAGAGAAGTGCAGGGGATTGACGTTACAATTAAGTGAAGACGCGTCCCAGCCACCACCTACGCGCCTTCTTCTAATTCACTCTTCCTCCTCGTCTCAACCTCAACTCTAGGTAAATATTCAACCACACCACCTACCACCAACGCAAGAAAGACAGAACCCTAAAAATCTATAAAAAATCTATAAAAATGACAAAAAACAAGCTCAGCTCCCGCTGGCTCGGACTAACTCTGCTCACGAGGTTCCCGTGGGATACCGATCTGGTGGTTGGTTTATCTCGCAAATCAGAGAATAGCAGTCTGCCTTTATCCCAACTGAGCCAGTTGGGTGCACTGAACCTCTCTATCTGATTGCTGGCAGGAAATGACTTATTTGCTGATATAAAATTGTCGGGCGGTGGTGGGGTTGTGGAGACAGGCGGGTAATTCTCGGGTAACATAGGAGTATGAATGGTCGATTCCTGGACACTTATCTCTAAGCCAACTCTGCAATTATTTATCCATGCCTGCAATCAGGTTGGTTTTGATCGACTCATCCGACTTCAACTATTCGTGAAAGCGTTCTCTAGTTCTTCGGCAGTCGTACGATTCAGCAATAAAGAAGCGCGAGAGCCATTCGTCTCAAGTTGGCGCTTCAAATTGGGGGACCTTCGATTGTTTCGTGAAGCAGCTACACTATATGATATGTTGCTTCTTTGCCGGTGGTCTTCAGCAAAACGCATGGCAGCATCCGCGCCCCTAAGAACAAGATAATAATAAACAAGTCATGATTCCGCGGTTTTGGTCACTTTGATTTTAGTGATGGCTTGCGGTTTGAATTCATATCTCTTAAGACTGGAGTGTACATCACAGGAAAGGAAACTGGTGAAAGGCGATTCTGTCATTCAAGTAGAAAGCACACAGTAGAGTCTGAGTATTCGCGTAATTTGTAAATATTTCAACACACCCCACGTAGACAATCAACATTAATTTAATAATGAATGAAGGCTCTTCAAGAAACTGTATAGATGAAACTAAAGCAAGATAAAAAAGTAGAATTCCAATACATAATCTCCAAAAAGACAATAACCGATAGATTGCAACCTCCACATCAGAAATCCAAGCCTCCACGACATACCTCAGCTAATACCCTCAGACTTCAAAACCAACAGCAAATTCTGGATGAGATGCCAATCCTTCTTCAGCAATGAGTACCTCTGTTGGACAAGCAAAAGTCGGTACAAGTGTCATGGACCTTGACATCATTAAGCTTGCCCGAGATTCCGCTCACGGTGCAAGTCGTAGAGATGTGACGAGCCCAGGCCACCAAATCCCCCTTAACAAGACCGGGAACAGCATCACCCCAAGAAGCGCAGCAGAATCTGTTCTTGTCTGCACCGCCGCCCTGGTAGCAAACCTGACGTGGCTCTTCTGCGATAGCGACATCCGAGTTGGCCTTGAGTTCCTCGATCAACTGGTCGCAAACTTCGTTGCGTGCGGTATTGTCGTCGTCGCAATCGGGGTGTGGGGTGCCTCCGCATGCTGCTTCACCGGTTCTTGTGTTCAATTTGTTGGATTTGTTGGGCTTTTTGTTGGACTGAGGTGTCTTGCCGAGTCCGTAAAAGACTAAGGCGTCCTTTTGGTTTTTCGTTTTCTCGCGGTAGAGTTCTTCCCAACCATCGCGCTGTGCAATCCCTTGGGATTCAGAGCGAGCTTGAAGGGTAAAGTCTTCAATTGGAGTTGCCAACAAAGTTGTAGCGCAGGCAAGGGCGATAACGATAGAATTGAACTGCATCTTGAGTGATTTTGAGTAGGACTAGGGGTATTCTTCGTTGATGGAGGAGAATAGTGAAAGGTTCAATTTGCCAAGGGCTTGAAGATACTGTTTTGAAGAATGGCGTTGGAGATGTGAGTGTCCTTTGTCTTGTATCTTGCGATGATGGAGATACCAACAAGACGTCTCTGGCTTCTTATAGACTCTTCAAGCTTGAGTCACGTCATTATAAGGAAATACCATATGGTCTCGCCGTGCACAAAACCGAAGATAAGAAAAGTCTAGAACATGTTAGAGGACAAAGATCCGAAGATGGCCACGCTCACAATAGAGTCGTTGTGTTGTCCTACCAGTGACCCCCTATCTTCTGACAGTTGACCTTGGATCAGGTAAGGATATCCACCGGAGTTGAATATACGAACACGCCGGCGACAAGAATCGAGTAGCCCAGAACTAGTCTCGGCGATTTCTATGGTACTTTAATGGTGGGTTGATGTTCGTTCCGCTGTAGGCACTCTGGCTGTGACCGACCGGGGTTATGTTGTAATTCTACTACCGGTATTATATTTTTGCGCTTACCCTTATTACTACCCACTTATGACACTGCTATTTCTACTTTAGCAATTAGCAAAAATAACAAAAATAAAAGGAAGGCTTTAGTTGTCGCCACCGTGAGTTTCCCCTTCTCGCTAAAACAGTAGCTGTTCCAAAAGTAAACATCGCTAGTTTTGATGTGAAGGCAATGCACTTCTCTTACATTTCTGTACAACCATCTTGAACCTGCTCCGCAGATCAAACCAACTACAACATGAATGCTTGTTGCGACTTGATCAAAGCCAAGAAAAATAAGATAGCGAGGTAACCTCGATCGCCAATGAAGAATGCGAAGAAGAACGTCACGTGACAATATAAAACTGGTGCGACAGTGTGGTACAGTAAGCGAGAGCCGGTGCTCTGTCACAGACTCAATTTATTTAAGTTTTATATGTCGAGTGTTCGAATCCTTAACTTTGAAAAATGGTTGTTGGTTGCCACGACGCGCTGAAATGTGTTCCGTGGTTCCGCGCAGCAGGGATTACCTCAGGGGAACTATCCGATTAGGGGTGTAACCGCGAGTGAAGCGGCAGCAACCTCAAAACCCGCAAAAATGAAATATAGCGCTTTTAGCGTCCGACTTACATCTTACAGAAGATTCTGTGAGCCTGGTTTCGATCGAAGGTCCTTGAGAAAGGACATCTGTTGCCGAAAAGCCGAGTTCTGATTGATGCGTTGCTATCTTTGAGTGACCTGTCACTCTTTGCAACCTTCAACGCGACAGCGTTATAGTACAACATCTCTTGAGATCATATTTTACTTCAAGCAATCTCGGTGTTTGCATTGACTTAAACTCGCCGATAACTTGTCGGCATATTTACTCCAGAAAGGAAGTATTTCTGTCAATTCTAGGCACGTTTTATCACCCCGCACTACCTCACCAGGCATCTCAGAGCTAGAACCAAGGCATTTATCTATGAATTATCATCTAGATATCAATCGCAAATTCGTCCTCTTCTCCGATATTAAACCAAATTCCAAGCCACATCATAAATTCGGTCTATTAGTAGTAGTATTATACGTCGCATCACCGGGCAAAACCTCATATACCATCGATGCATTCCCATGCTTAACAGTGCTGTTTGCTGCACCACTCGTCACAAGGCCAGGTGTCACATCCACTAACCCAGTAGCAAGATCTTTTCCTGTGATCGCGCGCTCAAAGAGCTCTAAAGCCGCAAGGGGCTGGTAGAAGGGGACTTTGTGTCCTGCTTCGTAGATACGCGAGAAGGAGAAGTGTCCAGATTGCTTGGTCTGGCCGTGGGTTATAGAGTCGGAGGTTGTGATGTTGGTGTAACCCGCTGTGGATAAACCAGATGGGTTTATTTCTGAGGCTATTAATTCGTTGCCTAGCCAGTTGCAGCTTTTGAATATTGTTAGTGTATGGTTCAAGCTAAACGAAAAGGACAACCAAGTCTTTTCTGTGTTTGTTGCTTTTGTGGGAAGGAAAGAAGGGAGTATATACTTATAATCAGCATCTCCAGCATAAAGCATAACATTGATTCCCCCATCTACCAACTTTCTCAAAGCGTCCACACTTCCCACATTTCTCCGGTCAGCAGTAACATCAAACCCCGTATAAACAACTGGATTTCTCTTCGTGAAATTCTGAAACGCCCCAATAGCTTCATGAACCTCCTCGGTATTCAGATAGGCAACGTAATAAGTATACGGGAATGGATCGGGAGTCAACTGGCGCACGTCGTATTGATCTCTTTCCAAAAGTATCTCATAGATATATTGTACGAGATAATAGCAAAACTCGTCGGATGCCCTACAGACGGATCCCTCTTCGTGAGCGGCGCAAAATCTTGCTTGGTCCATACAGTTTCCCGCACCATATAGATGGTTGTAGATCTGCTTTTTTTCACTTTCGGTGTAGGGGTCGTAGTCGTATGGGTTGTCACCTGTTATGTAGTCGTAGTATGATGGCCATTGGATAACAGGATCGTACCAGCCGTTCCTAGAATGAGAGTATTAGTCTATTTATTGCTTACTTCATACCATCTCGAGTATGAGGGATGAGGTAACCTACCCAATTGAGACGGTCTTCAGAGGGATTTCAATAGCACCTGTGATATTCTTCGCGTTCTGTTCCACAATGTAGTCCGCGAAGATTGGACCATAATGACCACCATAAGATTGGGTTGTTAAATGGAACCCGTTTCCTTTAGAAGAATATTGGGGGAAAGCACCCATGAAACCTTGAAGTGTCTTCCAGAAACTTGGAGCAGCGTTGATAGTCGAGTTTGCTGTCAAAGTCTGGTTTGGAGAGCTGAAGGTACCACACTTGTCCGCGTAGTCCGGACATACTCTCTCTGGAAGACCAACGACCAAATCTCTGATTGAAATGTTAGGAGTATTTCTGTTGGTTTTGAAATTTTGCACTTACGTATCTGCTGGAAATATGTAACTATCTACAGGTACGCTGTAAGAAAACCCGACTTGTGCTGGATGATCAATATCTAAGCTAACGATTAAATTTGTCCCTTACTTCATTCATAGTCAATGCGAGAGGAGAGAACTAACATATCATATTACTGACGTTTGACCATGAGTATGGGTTATCGTAAATCTTTCCATTACTGTCGACTCGACAAGGTCCATGTTCTTCAAATATTCCAATCATAGATGAAGATCCTGGACCACCACTAATCCACGCCTACTAACAGGTTAACATGAATTTAAGAAAAAGAAAGTGAGTCTTGTAAAACGAAGTGGCCATGACAACAGGAAAAACAAGAATGTGAATTTGGTGAGCACGGATATTTCTCGTCCCAATTGGTTAATCCACACGGTGTTAGAACTCATGATATTATGAGCTAGATCTCCTTTCTCCAAGACTCCAAACACTTCTCATCCACTCTTTCCAAACATGGGCAGGATTTCTGAGAGGAAACATAAGATTCACAAAGCCCAGTTCATGAGATACAAGAACAAAACCGCAACAACATACCGTCAAATCAGCCTCTTCTGGGTCTTGGTTCCTCGCCTCAAAGAACCAAAAGAAGATATGTTGTCCCTCATCAATATCCACATACCCCGCGTAACTCTTAACCCCAGGATGTGTCTCGCAGATCCCAGACGGTACCTCCTTGTACCTCACTTGAATTCCCGCATGCCCAATCTTAGTGATAAGATCTGTGGGAGGCTTGACGAATTGGGATGTTACTTGGATGGCTAGCATCCAAAGGGAAAATAATAGGGTGGGGAGTGAGGAGGCCATTTTAGGCACGAAGAGAGGAACGAAAATGAAAGAAGGAAGGAACGGGAGTATTCATCTTTATGAGTTAAGTAAATGAGATAAAAGTTTACTGAGGCCGATGATTCCGCGATGTGATGGGCAGTTTATGGCTGCGTCTTCATTCTACCGTAGGCACTAGAAGCGAACCGAGCGATACACATACACGTGCATAGAGTATCAATTCAGGTTACCTCCTTACATAACAACGACCAGGTACTTGTCAAGCCAAAAGTATGCAAGTGTTACTACGCAAAGTTCAACTTCAATTGGTCCAAAAGCAAATTTGAAGTATATATGCCACCATCCGGAGAGTATGTTCCTACTAGCTCCTCTCCATGACGCCATCGCAGCTCCATAGACATAGAACAACGAGGGGGTGGATGGCAAGGAAGCTTTTCTGTCAATAAAAGAAAAAGAAAGATCGGGTAAAGTATTTTCATTGCATCAAAGTTAAAACCCCCTTATCGAATAGCCATAACCTTGGATGGACCCCGGATTGTTGGATGTCGGATCGACGGGGAGAGATCCGGGCCAAGATGAAACAGATGCTTATTTATACGGAGCAGCCTTCTGGCGATCCTGTGGCCCCTTATGGAATTCAACACAACTCTGCGACATCGTGAGATGTATATACTCCGTACTTACAACTGATTTCTTCTCACTCTCTTTCAAGTAAAAAAAAAAAGTTGCAAATACTTTCGTAGAGTAGGACTGAAAAAATGGCCCTGTCAATCTCAGGGATCTCAACCCCGTAATTACGAGGGAAAGCCGCTCCTCCTTCCCCATCTGTAAAAATCCTACACGAGGTCGTGGTTATTTTTATTCTTTGCCAACTCTACTCGAGTACTCGAGTATATATCATCATCAATGGTTCATACCTAGATTTTATTCTTTATCCTACTGCATCGCTTCAACAAAGCGTAAATTCAGAATGACGATGTTTTCCGTACTTTCAGTCGCTACCCTATTTTCCTTGGCCAATGGCCATGTCGTTCCCCGGCAAACAGCCAATTACCATTACATGCCCGTAGATTTCGACTATGGCTCTGATTCAAGAGTAACTACAAATATCAGTTTTGGTACTTCTCCAGATGCAGAGCCCTTCAAAGTTGTAATAGATACAGGGAGTGCGGACTTTTGGGTGAGTCTGGCGAACAAATATATTCCCGCGCATAACAATGGCTGACGAAAGTAGATATGGGAACCAAAAGCAGTTGTACATTGGGGATCGCCATATCTTGGTGTCACCGGACCTTGTAATCAGACAGTTCCAACGAGATATGACCCCGCGAAGTCGTCAACATCCGTGGTTACAGACAAAGCGTCGACGTATGCTTTTGCGGGTAATGCAAAGATCGTTGCTGGCATTCATTACGCGAATGATAGTATCACGGTCCCAGGAGGAAACGGACCAATTCCTAATGTCCAGTTCGCGTTGGAGAATACATGTCTTATTCGACAACGCGATGATGGGACTTGTTCAACAATTCATTATGATCTTGGGATTTTGGGACTTTCTCCAAACACGGCGACTACATCTGGCCCCTCTTTTCGCCAGAATCTGTTTGATAACGGAGCAATTGCGTCGAAGACTATGGTTATGTGGTTTAACAAACATATCGGTCCTCTTGGAAAACTCACCGGAGGGACTCTTTTTGGTGCGATTGATAAATCGAAGTACACGGGCCCACTGGTTCGAGTACCAAATGCGATTACATCTGGACAAGTAGGATACTACGTCTACAAACCTTTGATTACCTTTAACGGCCAGACCTTCAATGGAACCTCTGATACAAACTGTCTTGTTGACTCGGGAGCCCATGCGGATTATCTTCCCATTGCATATGGAGAGCAAGAAAGGGAGTTCGCTGCCAGAACAGGATTGGTGGATTACAATGGTGTTGTTGCGTACAACGGAACTTGTGACTCGATTCCGCAGGATGTTTCGATCTCGTATACGTTTGCTGGTGTTGATGAGAAGCAGAATATTACAGTTGATGTTCCGCTGAGAAATTATGCGAGAGGGGCTGTTGGACCTTCGGGGCTCTGTCTTCTGAGTCTTGAGATTGGAGGATGTATGTTTGGTGCTCCCTTTTCTTCTGCTGCGTTTGTTGCGGTGGATGATGAGGATAAGTCCATTGCCTTTGCTCAAGGGGGCGTTTCGGAAGAGGGTTCGGGAGTTGACAGTGAGCAGTTAGTTGTAATTGGTGCTGGAGAGAGCTATGATACTAGATAGAAATTGTATAATGGCAACATGACTTGCAATGATATTATTCTCGAATACCTATTATGTTCGGTTTCGAATGTTCTTTTGTGAAAGCCAATGATATATTCTCTACTAGAGTACTCTCCTCCCAAACATTTTGGCGGGCTCATTCTGCCGCATGGGCGGTGAAGGAAATTAATTGCTTCCTCCTTCACTCCCCGCCGTTCTGATACAACACCCAATGACCAACACCCCAGCGAAGAAGTGACGGTAGTGAAAGGAGCTTTCTTGAAGTAGTTCTTCAATTTTTTCTTCTTTGAATCTGGTGCTGGCCCTGTGCCCTGAGATATCGAAAGCCCGCACTGACTTAACAGGACTCACAAAGTTCACCAATTTCAAGCTCGCTCACTCTTATCCCAAAGCACCATAATTCATTCAGGATGGCAAGAGATATGCTGCGGTTTCCTTCTGAGCATCACACCTTTCTCGAACCTCATCTCCCTCCAAAAGACCTCCCTCCAATCACCAACTCCCTCCCTTTCACAACCGTCACATTCGCAACCTCCCTGGATTCGCAACTCGCGCTCTCACCCGGCGCACCAACCGCACTGTCCGGGCCCCAATCGAAGGCAATGACCCATTATCTACGCTCTCGATATGATGCCATTCTCATTGGGGTTGGAACTGCTGCTGCTGATAATCCAAGTCTGAATTGTCGAATTGAGGGGGTGGGTGGGTATGGCGGGGAAGGACTCGAAGGCCAGCCTCGTCCGATTGTCATCGATCCTTCTGCGCGTTGGGATTTCACTGCGAATCACAAGATTTTCCAATTGGCAAGGGATGGGAGAGGGAGAGCGCCATATATTATCACTGGAATGGCATCTCCGCCCGCAGATAAGAAAGCCATCTTGGAAGAGGCCGGGGGCAAGTATATTACGGTGGACATGCACAATACTAGTGCCAATGGCCCCAAAATGGATTGGAGGGTGATACTCAATGCTCTGAGTACTAAAGGTCTGAGGAGTGTTATGATTGAAGGTGGCGGGGCAGTCATTAATTCATTACTTCAACCAGAGTATTTTCCCATCATCAATTCTGTTATTGTCACGATTGCTCCTACCTGGTTAGGTACTGGGGGAGTAATTGTTTCTCCGCCTCGACGTTTCGATGGCGAAGGAAATCCGATGGCTGCTGTCAGACTGGATCACATTCAATGGCATCCGCTTGGAGAGGATGTGGTTTTATGTGGAAATATGAAGATATGAGGATAAATCAAAGCTGAGCGGTCAGTATCGATAATTGTTCGACTCTGGAACACTCGTCAACCCTTTGGTTTCCCACATCTCTCGGATTGCTCCTACTTTGCTCTTGCCAAGGCAAATACCGCTGATAAGACCAGATTGGAACGTTCAACTTGATCCTGGCGAGTAAAGCTTCGAGTCGGATTCTACTTCCATGGTTTGCTAAGCATCTTCTACATTGTGGTAGATCTAGCAACCAACTTTGTAGGATGGAAATGAAGCCCGTTTCTACGTCAAAATATCGCTATGCTTCTATCAAGTTTGATTATATAGCTACGATTTAAAAGAAAAGTGCCAACTGGGTATAGCTGAGGAATACATGGTGATAATTCAATTCGCGGCCCTTAGCTATTGTAGGGTTGACAGAAACACCGCAACCCTGGATTGTCTTGTAAATCTGAACGCCACAGTACAATTTCCGCTGACAAGATCATAGAAAACCCAGTGGTTTTTGGGTTATGCAGTATCAAGGACGCGTTTCCCTTTCCAGGGCTCCAGGTGCACGTCTGAGGTCTGCGACGTTTATGCCGTGGATAAAGTTTTCGTGTGCCCAGTTCAAGATTTTGTCGTAAGATCGGCATTTGTGAACACTTCCAAATATCAGTATCATTTTTACCATAAAGCCAAGGAACGACCTCACGTATGGAAATCTGGGAAAGCTTGTTTGAAGCCCTTAACCCACACATATGTGAACATACCAACATCAGGATCGCACATGAGCTATGAAATGATGTTATCAAATGAACTTTGGTCGATCGCCTCGTGTAACCAAATTTAGACTAACCTTTTGGCGTAACATATCTACGCAGTGATCTAAAGAAATTAATCAGTGAAACTCCCATCAACTCAGATCTATTCTAGTGACAAACCTAAGTGATATCTCAAGGTCTCTTGGTCCTTCCATTCTGCATTTAGCTTGTCATAGTATTCCATATACGTCGCTTGTCGAAGCATATTTACGCAGTGGAGCTGATGGAAAACCTCTATGCCCGCAATATAACCACCTCCCATCTCCTCGGTGTACTCTGCAGCAAATACAGATGCATTGACTCTGTCAAGTTGGTCTTTCGAAAGTCGCACTAAGCCACCCTTTGGATAGGTTATCTCTTCCCATGCATCGTCAATATCCTGACTTGGGGGGCCACGAAATTTGTTGGGGGTTCTCAGAGCCACGTTGAAGCGTTGAAGCGAAAGCTTGTCGTTACCGGCGTAAGCTTCGAGGGCAGGAGACCAGGTGTTCGTCTCTTTGATGCATACATCTTTGTTGGAGGAAAGGATCAGGGAGTAGAGCAACGATAATAGTAAACCAAGAGCAAATCCGGCTGCAGCGTAGGCATAATTTTGACGGCGGATCTTGATCACGGTACGACTGGGTTCGAAGGTTTCTTCTACATCATCGTCTTTTAAGTCGTCTTCTAACATTTGATAACTGGATGTTGCCTTCATGTTGTTTCTGGTAGGTCCAAAGTAGATTGATTGACTAGACAGTTGCTAGCATATAAGTCAGAAGTAAGATACAACGGTTGTTGGCTTAAAGAAAAGGGTTTAGGAGAGCTGACGAGTAATACTGCCGCAAGGATCGGACAAATTCAAAGACTGGGCTTCGCGGCAGTTCTGACTTGCAGATCATTATTGGATGACAGGTACTGCCTTACCCTTGACTGGGTAGCAGCACTGCAGCAGTCATCAGCTCCCAACATCACGTCAACATGCCAGGGTTTGTTGCGCCATCTATTACGAGGATCACCAGGAACATGGTGTGAGATTAGAGCAAGCCACGGAAGGATTCGAGTCCGACATGGGAAGTGTTCTTTGATTACTTAGTTACTGTGCGAAAACAGCCCTTCTCATTGATGTTCAAGTCTTTGGAAAGTCATCACTTCTATCATTTCAAGAAACAGCCATGTTTTCACAATCGGGGGATTCAGCCTTTAAATATACTTCCATTGAAAATGGAGAATCCGACAAAATCATACAAAATAAATCGACGTTTCGTACAACCACATTAAAGTATTGGAGAGAAGCACTCATCATTTTTCTCTCTATTGTATGCCTCATATTAACATTTGCAAACACTCTACAACCAAGTGAGCCAAGTAGACGGGATTTTGAACACTACCGTAAGTAATTCTATGCAAGTTCGGGGCCATAAACTCAATAGATACAGACCTTACGCCACAAAAGACACACTGGAAACAGTTTCATTGGAATACAAATATCTACAGCTCAGAGAATCCTGAAGATGACGAGACCATCAACTCTGCATGGGACCGCATAATTCCTGCCCATGGAATCGTTGCTGTCGATCGCATTTGGGCTGCGCAGCATAACTTGCCTGAAGCCATGAGACTTCCCTCAAACGATTCGCAGGGTGTCTACATCATAGATGCGTAAGTTACTACTTCATCCAAAGTTCTGATATGATTTTCGCAATTGACAAACTGAAAGTTATCACCAAATCCATTGTCTCACCATCATTCGAAAAACATTGATGGAAATCGCCGTAGGAAAAACTCCAAGTGTACCAGTACAACATTCTCGCCACTGTTTCGACAGTCTACTTCAATACGTCGTTTGTGGGAATTCTGGAGACACGTTGCTTTATACCTGGGGGCGAAATCAAACTGGAAATAACCAGCTTCGCAAGTGTATTGACTGGAGAAGCAGGCGAAAGTGGGCACATGAGAACACGGCGTGTTACAGAGATGGCGATCACCCAATTTCCCTAAATGCCCATTTTGGACACTGTAAGAGTGAAGATGATGGCATTCAAGACTATGTCACGGTTTAAGATGTTTTATATGGACTTATATAAAGATAGAGCCTTTTTCTTTGAGGTGTCTGCGAACTTACGAATCAATCACGAAATAGACTTAAGAGGACTATGACCTTTTCCTTTGAAGTGTCTGTGAACCTACGAATCAATCACGAAATAGACTTAAGAGGACTATGAAGGACTGGTTGTAGGGTGTAATAAATGAGTGTATTTGTTGGTGTTCGAATTATTGAATGTGATTCAAAACATTAAACATTCTGCCTGGATACCAAGAGATATCATACTCTGGAAAAGCCTACCAGCCTTCCGCAATTTGAGTCCCATCCTCGATCGTTTCCTCGCGTTTCCAGCCTTCTGCAATCTGAGTTCCGTCCTCAATCGTTTCCTCGCGTTTCCAACCTTCTGCAATCTGAGTTCCGTCCTCGATCTGAGTTCCGTCCTCGATCGTTTCCTCGCGTTTCCAACCTTCCGCAATCTGAGTCCCATCCTTGATTGGGGTCCCATTGGTCGGGTCTTCGACTCGCTTCCACTGCTTAGCTTGCATTTCGAGAGAGCCAATGGGGTGGAATTTTGGCGCTAGAAGCCGTCAATAATGAGCATTTACTTGCTTGTTCTTATGTTTTCATATTCTTACTTGGCATAGTGGCAACTCCGCTCATAAGGCAAAAGCTTGCGACACACAAGACCTTGAACTGCATCTTGCCCGGTGATAAGAAGTTCTTTGAGAATATGTGAAGGATTAACGACTTTTTTTGAAAATACTTGAAGTTCAGCGATAATCTTTTGAGGAGGTGATGAGAGAAATGATGGATAGCGTCAGATTAAATATTCCCACACTTGTTTCCTCACAAATGGTGTTAGCTGCAGAGAAGAGGCACCGAGTATGCCTCGACTATTCTTCCCAATTTCTCCGTCAAACCAGACAACAAGTAGCTTGCGAAGACGAACGCATGACTGAGTGATCATGGGTGAGCAATAACATGATCGTCGGATCCGCCCAACGGACCCACAACAGTCAGGCTGAGGCTGCAAGTCATTGTTGGCAGAGTCCGAATATGGCGCTTTTCCCGGCAGGGAGCACATATTCTTAGCTTCAGCATTTTCAATGTACGGGGATGGTCATCGGTGTAGGCAATCCTTTGTCATATCACCGTTGCTTTCGGCCCCTCTCGCTTCGCTCGCTTAACAAGGGTGACATACAGTCACACCATAGTAAGCTACCCTAATATTATATAAGGCGCTAGACAATAAGGTGAAAGTAAGAGAGATAAAATTATTCTTTAATCGTTTGGTTGCAGCTGCGCACAGTATCCAGGCCTGGCTTCTTCTGTATCTGCATACATCCACGACCTGACGTAATCACCCTGGCCCTTGAAGTTCTTTTCGACTATTAAACCATGCCGGTTAAGGAAGAAGAGCAGATATTGCGACCATTTGAAGATAGTTTCCTTGGGGATCTTGAACCTCACTTTAGCGAGAGTGCCTCAGCCAGTTCATGTACTGTATCAGCTCACGCCTCAATGCCTCTCATGTCAATAGCAATGATGGCTCTCTCAATCGCATTGCTCGCCGGAAACATATTACTATACATTCAGAACATCAATTTGAAGCTTGCTATTGAGGACCAGGGTTTTAGTAAGCTAGGGCTCCGGTTTGCCTTTTGAACGTTGCTAATAATTCAGCTGGAATCTACAAACTCGGCAAGACCTGGAACCAATTTCAAACCTACACAAAGTATAGTGATACCAATCACTCCATATCCGACATCGCATGGAGTTCCTTTCAAACAAATGGCTTTGTTGCAATTCCCCATGAACAGGCTGCCGAATTTGGGCTTCCAGTCGCTGAAGATTTTCCGGACGATTCGCGAAAGGGGGTTTATGTGCTAGGCGGCTTCCATGAAATTCATTGTGTGGTATGCAGAATTTCTGTTCATGGATGCGACAGCAATACTAAAAATGAAATAGATCTATCTCAGAGAGGCAATTAAGGATTTGATGGCAGGAATTAGCGTGGAAGACCGAGGGATTCACATTAATCACTGTTATGACGCGCTGCGCCAATCTATTCAGTGCCGAGCAGATGATACCCCACTATATATTCCCTATAGGTCTAGACTCACAGGTGATGGGCAGTTCAGAACCTGTAGAAACTGGAATGCACTTACAAACTGGGCGAAGGATCACAGTGCCTGCTGGCCAACAGGACATTGCGCGGACATTAGCTGAATATATCGTATATCCTTGAAAGCACTCTGAATTGCCGACTCTTCCACATCCTTGATTCAGAACATATCCCCTGACCCTATTCGTAAAAGATGATTCGATATTCTATCGTATAACCGCCCAATGAACCTTTTCGAGATGCTACGATTGGCTCTCGGCACCGACTTGGAAGCTTCAGTGGGATATAGAAGGAAATAGAGCATAGATGGCTTGCTGCTGGTATAAAAGGTGTGACGGAATTTACACCAAGAATATCTATATGAGGTACCGTCGAAATTCGATAGAGGGGGTCTAAAATACCTCGCCCTGGGGCTCAATATACGTCAAAATCAATGTGGCAAGTGCCATAAAAAGGCCCCGAGTCTACGCTGAACCTAGTTGAACCTCTTTAAAATATACTGTTACTTCTCTCGGTAACGTACTCCGAGATATAAACGTAGCAGAAAATGCAGCTCTAGGGGGCCTTTTGTGTAGCCAAGGCCAAAGCTTATAGTTGTGCTATTTTGGACCTCTCTATCGAGTTTTGGCGGTACGATCAAAGGTTAACTCGGAGGCCCATAGTCGTTGGAGATTAAATGGAAAGTATTTGATTTTCAAAGGAGTTTGGCCCCAAGTCGAGGCTGGATCTCTTTAAAATCCACTTTTATACCTAGTTTGAATATCCTCCGAGGTCTGACGTACCTTGAAGGGCGCTTAGAAAGGAGCTTACAGGAGGAATTCGATTCGCATGATGTGCGTCTACCGGTACCATGTCGTATTGCGGCAATTCAGTCTTACCGGTACTGGGTGCGAGGACACGCGCGGGCATGTGAATATTGATGTTTAGGGGAAAGATCAACAAGTCTCGCCTGAATGAATGTGGGGGGCAAGATAGACGGTGAGGTTGGGTCATCCCAGGAATCACCATTCGGATAATGTTCTCTTTTTGGAAGGTGTTGCTGCAATCAATTGCTGACTATTGATACCGGTAGTAAGCTTTTATCTAATCGTCAACCTCTCAAAACACCTTCAATCTCACCCGAGTATCTATCCCCTCAGCTGCGGCCAGGACCTCCCTAGGTGGTCCGTGCGTCAGATAGGAACACCAACTTCTCTACTAACTTCTAGAGTGTAAAAAACACTACTATTATCGATCTAATCCTATATTATTTTACTAATACAATACTAGAATCGACTTACGCAGATACTACGGATATAGGAACTCGCCGTCTAGATGTTACGCCCTTAAAAGAGGCTAGTACATACCATAAGCCTAAAAGAGTTATATTAGGTACAATTACTAATAATAACCAACGAGAATCGGTAAGGCATCAAACAACCTTCGCCTGTAATATATACGACGTATAGTTATGTAAAGAAAGGCCTTCTTTCTATAGTTTTTATCAATTACAATACATTTTTTAACTAAAACTTATAAAACGAGCGGTTCCTATTGGTCAACCTTAATTGTGCACAGTCCAGGGAGGTCCTGGCCGCAGCTGAGGGGATGGATAACCCGGTAGAACGTACAACCTCTCCTACTGTTTACTGGTGAAAATGGGGTTTCTTGCTATGAGTCGATTACCACAGGTTCAGTTCGACGGGATCAGAAAATAAGGGGCTACCATACCGCCAAGAAGCATCCTTTGTTTTTCTATCGGATTACGAAAAGGCATAATTTACAGGAATAATGGTTATAAAATAAAATTTTAATCGGCTGACAACAATAATGAATTGAAACCAACCACTTAAACCACAATATCATACCATATTTTATAAAGGTTTCTTCAGTGCTGTTCCATCTCACTATGGACACGGATTCCTTTGTACCCACCGCTGTCTTGTCTCTCTAGATCAGAGCCACCAACAACGCGTGTCATCATAATCCCTTCGCTTGAATTTGACAGAGATGGTTTTGCAGACCTGCCCACACCATCAATCCCTTGGAATCTCGGCTGTGAACTCGAGTTTGAAGGCAGGGATCTTAGAGTAAATGCACTTTTGATGCCACTGAGAATACCCACGAGTGATATCTTGCCCCAGATTGGTCGCAACGCAGGAAGGCAAACAACAACTACACCAAGGCCACATTCGATCATTGTCCAGAACAACAGGTAAGTAATTAGTGCTAGTAGAATATCAGTAGACATTGCGTAAAGGAGTTTAGGAACAAAATGAAACGTGTATCTTACTCTCTCCATCTGATTGTTCAAATGCATTGACAATGTATCTAATATAAATAGCCATTCTCGTGGCGGATGCTGCAATTGTACTTTGCTCAAATCAATAAATGTCTTCCATTTGGCCAGAGGTCAACTTACAGAAGACCCACAAGAAACACCGCACCAACCGCAATTTTACGACTGACGGTCATATTCAATGCCCAGATCTACCAATCAAAATCAGCTTTTTCCTGGATATGGAAACATTTTGTATCTACCCTTGGCATTGGTAGTGTCCATATCACAACATCCATAATGAAATCGGAAATCGCGTAGCCCTCGAGAAATGGCAATTGTGCGCTACACTCTGTCGCAACAATAGCTACGGGAGCCCATGCAAAGTTAGGATGGGCTCCACAAAGGAATATCGCCCCGATTCCAAATGCTGTTGTCCAGATAATTACTAGCACGACCATGGTCATTGTAACCATGCCAAATGTTGTTCTACCGACAAGATTGCTGCAAAATATCTTTCGGTAAAAGAAGAGGATGCTGAGCTTGAGAAGTCCAAATTCAAAAATAACAATGAAATCAAAGAAATATTGGATCTAGGATACAAGTTAACCCAGAATCCCAATAAAAGAAGCGAGTATTGTTCACCTGTTGCAGACGAATTTGTTGTGGTGAAGTTGAGAAGAGGTAACCCTGCGGGCCTGGTACATCTGATGGTGGCAGGAGGTCTCCCAAAGAACGGGAGACTGCTCCCCAGATCATCAGTCCAGCAAGAACAAATTCTAGTACCTACTGTAGTTAGCAAGTCTCTGCATAATAATCGAAGTGATCGGGCTTGGATCATGCCTCACCAAAGCTGGAATAGTTAACCAATCATCGAGCCCAAAGCTAAGCTTTGCCTTTCTTTTTGTCCAGAAACGTAAGGACACAACAATAACACCAAGAACCGGGAACAGGATGCTGACCACAAAAATCGCAGCAGGCGTAGCGTATGTTCTAGGCATTGTGAATGCCACGGGGAAAGTAAATATGAGTCTTCAAAGTTCGGCGACGATAGATTCCGAGTTTTATATGGAATGAAAACAACAACAAATGATGGGAAATGAGTTGCAACAGGAATTATTGTGCTACAAGACTTTGGCTGACTACCGTTGCGGCTTAATATAATGAATATGGGAGATCAATTAGTAAGGGGAGAACTTCTTTCCGGGTTTGAGGACGAAGGTGGAACAGAAGGATGAGTACTGTAAGACCTGTGAAGTAGCATTGTAGGAAGAAGTAATGTAGTATTTGACCCGTAAAGTTTGGGAATCGCGGGAAGGAATAAAATCTACATTGGACCGAGTATTTTTTTTCTCCCACCAACAACAATGGCTCTAATGCTGACAACATTTCAAAAGTACGGCTGCAGTCATGCTGCCTGCCTGTAGCAGAATCGCTGAAGATGGCTACTCGTTTATCTTATGTGTAGTAACTGTAAGCGCTTGTGAAACTAACTGAGCAAAATCCTGCATCGTTTAACTACTTCCCACGCCACCTGCATAAGCCTACGGATGGGACATGGGCCGATCGAGCATGGAATCACAAACTTTAATATTTAATATTTAACTTGTCACTTAAACTGATTTTACTAGCTATAGAGTCTATTAATCCTCACTGTCGGCCACCCTCACTATCTATCCTCGCTATTATAGTTATTCAAGAAGGAAAGGGGGCGAGGAAGGATAGGAAATTAGGTAGAGCCGGAGGAGTGGCCCCATGTACGTTCCATATAAGCCACGAGCTGTGCCAGCCAACTGCATAACCAACCAGCTACAGATTACCATTTAACTCCACTCCAACGCTGGCCCCCACATTCGCAACTCTGTGGATTCGCACAAGAACTTGATTCACGCATGTCCAACCAACTCGGCTAGCTAAAGTCCGAGAGCCGTGCAAACAGACCATTAAAGCTGGTAAAATATCTCCATGTGAAGCTAGCTGTTAAATAATACGACAATATCCAAGAAAAAACAGACACAACAATTAACACAGTCGTCGACATGACTTTTTTTCAAGTCATCGGTGCTTCGATAGCGTTGGCCTTTTTCTATGTTTTATTTGAAGCTATTCGGAGACTTTATTTCCATCCTTTATCGCATATTCCAGGCCCGAAGTTTGCTGCCTTGACATGGTGGTACGAGTTTTATTTTGATGGCGTCCAAGGGGGCAGGTACGTCTTCAAAATCCAAGAGCTTCACGCGCAGTATGGTATGTATTTGATTCCCCGTTTGTTGTAATCCATATGAGTGGCGAAAATAGAAAATCAATTCTTAATTGTTCCCTAGGTCCAATAATCCGGGTGACTCCAGATGAACTTCACGTCAATGACGTGGGATTCCTGGATTCTGTATACGCGCCATCAAGTTCTCGAAGGGACAAATATAATTATCAATTGAAAACTTTGCGTGTCCCTGGTGGCGTGGGTACCACTGCAGACTTCGATATTCATAAAAGACGCCGCGATGCCCTCACTCCCTTTTTCAGCAAGAGAAATGTTGCTTATTTAGAACCTTTGATTATCAAGAAAGTGCACCAGTTATGCGGCGTGATTGAAAAGCATGCAAATACAAGTACGCCAGTCAACCTCTCTGATGCATTCTTTGCATTTTCCAATGAGTAAGATATATATATATGTGTGTGTAATATCGAGTAGCACTAATGGGTTTAGTGTTGTCGTAAATTTCCTGTTTGCGAATGAAGTCGATCTCCTGGCTGATATAGAGCTCGCCGCGAAACAACGCCAAAATAGTAATGAACTCCTGATGGGTATTAACATAAACAAACACTTCGCATGGATCCCTGATTTCCTCGAGTCTCTTCCGCTATCCATAAGCAAGCCAATCATGCCACCGGGATTGATTGATATGCTGGAATTGTCTGATGTTGGTTGCCTTCGATCCCTCTCAAATTACTTACTGGTGCTAACACAAATATGCAGAGAGTTAGAGCCGAGCTACTTTCAATCATGAAGAACAAAGCCTCTTCGACTCCTCGCGTAGAAAGCGCCGGTCCAACTGGCAAGGAGTCTGTGTATGACTCCGTGCTTGATAACCCTAATTTGCCGCCTTCAGAGAAATCACTACTGCGTCTGGAGCAAGAAGGCACACTTCTTGTTCTTGCGGGGACGGAATCCCCTGCAAAAACACTCAATATGATTTTCTACTATATTTTGGCCAATCCATCAATTTTTGGTAGGCTCCGTACCGAAATAAACACACTTCCAACGAACTCAACCTGGAATCAACTCGAACAACTTCCTTACTTATCAGCAGTCATCGAAGAGGGTAATCGGCTATCATTTGGTGTTACGGCTCGGGAAGCAAGAATTGCGTACGAACCTCTCACCTACACTCCATCTGTTCATGCGACCCTGGGATCATCTTCAGCTACCCAAAATTCAATTTTAATACCACCTGGTACTCCGGTAAGCATAACAACCTTGAGTGCCCATACAGCACCAACGGTGTTCCCCGACCCGTTTGTCTTTGATCCTGAGCGTTGGCTTGGTGAAAAGGGACGGGACCTACGCAAGTTTCAGTTTGCATTTAATAAAGGGGGTAGGAAGTGTCTTGGTATTGAGTTAGCACGGGCGGAACTATATCTTGTGACGGCGGCGTTGGTTAGGGGGTTTGATATGAGTTTGTGGAAAACTGACGAGAGGGATGTTGCTTTTAAGCATGATTATCATGTCGCTATGCCGCGAGCGGGGTCCATGGGGGTGAGGGTTTTGCCGAAGAGGGTTTGATGGATGTTGATGTGTTTTGATGAAAGCGTAGGAATACATATTGAACATTTGGGTTCTCTAATCTGACAGCCAATGTGCCTTCAGTTGAGGTTCATTTATTTACCTGGCTGTACCTGACCTAGCACTTATATCGAAATCGACTAGCAGAAATTTCATCTTAGAATGGAACATATCGTTGTTTTTAAAAACGTCTAGACCAGTCTTAGCTGCCATGAATTACGCAATTAATCACTGTCACGTGATTCACCCCAAGATTATTGCTTCGATATTCTTTCAAGATGGAATATTGTCAGGGAATCACTAGAAGCGTGTAAAAGACTACTCTAGAATAAGGTTGAGATTGATCGCGAGCCTTCTAAGAAAGTCCTAGAGCTAGCTAATATTTATAGTCTACAACAATGAATCTACGCTATACCCGATTAGGCCAATTGGGGAAGCTCTATATTCAAAACAATATTCACTAAGCGAGTCAACAAACCTACACGTGACTACATTCTATCTATAACTATAAACTTATACGTAACTACATTTAATCGATAACCTAAATCTATACGTGACTACATTTACCTAAGCTTCTATACGTGACTATATTCACCTAAGCTTTGTACCCTTACATATAGTCCCCCCTTACTCTATTAAATATATTGTAAATCAGCGTCTTAAGGCTAAACACGGTCCTAAAGAGCCTACGTAAGCTCTGTACGAGTAGGCTTAGCCTTCCGGGGAAACCGCTTCTTAAATATAGTAATAGACAAGGCAGCTAAAGAGACAACGTTATATAAAGGTTCCTAGGTGTTAGAGTTAGGATTGTAACCTCTCTACCAAACTAAGTACTAGAATTCGCCGTCGACTCTCTAAGAGTCTAATATCTTATTAACAGCCTATAAGACGTTACCGTCGACGTTAATAGTAACAGGTAGAGTAGGTGGGTTAACCTGTCTAGGTAAAGGAATACCCGCGGCGGGTTGTAATAGGTTAATATAGAATACCGGATAAATTTCCTCTAATTCGAAGGGTAATTCTAGCTTATACGAGTAAGAATTAACTACTTAGAGTACTCGGAATAGGCTAATAAACTTAGAGTCGAACTTTAGTATAGGGCGTATAGAAGTGAGGTTCTTTATACTTAGTAACACTATATCACTAACTCGGTACGCTAGCGTAGGAGCTCGAGTCTTATTAGCGAACTGTTCTATCTTATCCCGAGCGGCTAATAAATTAGTACGTAGATAGCTTAGGATATCCTCTATTTTATAGACGAAGCTAGAGCCTTGTTTCGCGCTTAATTTAACAGGCCGAGAGGCTGTAGCTAGTACTGAAATAGGTGGTCCGAAGCTTATCCGAGGGTGGTAGCTATAGTTAGCGAAAAATAGTAACATACTAGTAGAGCTATTAACTACGTTCTATATAGAGAATTCTGCCATAGGTAGTAATTCTACCTAATTTTCTTATATAAAACTAATATACTGACGAAGGAACTAATTAAGAGCCTTATTAACGATCTCGGTCTGCCTATCTGTTTCTAGGTAATAAGTAGTAGAGAGTTAGATACTAATCTAAAGCTTAGTATAAACGGCTTTCTAAAACGTAGCTACGAATAGCGAGCTACAATTAGAGACAATAGAATCTAGTAGACTATAGAGTTTCTAAACATAAAGAAACAACCGCGCTAAGTCTTCGGCTATTATAGTACTATAACAAGGAAATAAGTGACGATCCTTTATAAGTCTATTATAAACTACTATAATAGAATTAGCGCCGTCTACTTCTTTAAGCGGCCCGACGAAATCTATAGAGAGATCCTTCTACCGCTAAGTTAGTATAGGTAAAGGTTTGAGAGCTCTTTAGTATTTAAGCTAAGATAGCTTGTTTTAAGTACAATTCTTATAAGCCTTATAAAACTGTTTAATATCCGAGGAGACACGAGGCTACTAGTAAAACCGAGAGACTAACTTAAGTAGCCTATTTTTCCTAGGGTGGCCACTTTCTATAGAATTATAAGCTCTTTATAGGAGCTATACTCGGAGTTCCGTATCGGGGACATAAAGACGGTCCTAGAAATAAAGTCTATTATCTTTAATTATATATTTAGATAAGGAGACTTCCTTCGAGTAAGGCGTATAATCTTATTAATTAAGTTCGGTCTTAATTCGTCTCTAAAAGGGGTCTAACTCGGTTCTAGACTCGTCTACGCTATACCCGTCTTCGAAGAGTCTTATAACTTTATAATCATCTATCTCGTTATTATTATCTAGTTTAGCGAGGGACAGGAGGAGTAGGTTCCGAGGTTTTAAAAGTGCTTGTCTTTAGTACTATAGGCGGGGATTGGTGCTATTATTAGGAAGGTCCTAAGAACGTCGAGTAAGAGCGTCCGGCTTCTAGTACTTCGCTCCTTTCCGAGGGCTAATAACAAAGTTAAATTCTAAGAGAAACTCGCTCTAGCGGACCTGTCGTCGAGATAAGTCCTTTATTATTATAAAGTACTTTAAATTAGAGTGGTCGGTTATTACTATAATAGGATAAGCTGTACTGTGTAATTCGGACTTCTAGCTTTCGAAGGTACAAACAATAGCTAACAATTCCTTATTATAAATCTTATAATTGTATTCCGCCGGGTTAAAGGTTTTAGACATAAATGCTATAGGATAAAGAACGCCGTTGTACTACTAGGACAAGACTACAGCTATAATATAATCTAAAGTATTACATTCTACGACGATCTCTTTCTTAGGGTTAAAATAGACTAAAATAGGTACTAAAACAAAAGCGTCCTTTAAAGTCTAAAACGCTATATTATATACTTTATTCTAATCCTACTAGACACCTTAAACAGAGAGAAGATTAAGTAGTTTAACTATCTTACCGAATCCCTTAATAAAGCGCTAGTAAAAGTTCGTAAAGCCGATAAAAGCTTAAAGGTCCTTAAGGTAGGACGGGGTAGACTAATTTACAATAGTAGAGACTTTCTCGAGGTCTATTTATACGCCGTCTGTCGCAATAATTATACCGAGGAACTTAACACTAGTAACTTCGAATTCGCACTTCCTAATATTATACTATAACCCGGCTTCCTAAAGGGTAGTAAGGACCTGTTTTACATAAGAGCGATAGAAGAGTAAATCGTCTAAGAATATAAGAATATTATCTAGGTAGACAGTATAAAAGATGTCTAGGAAGGGGCGTAAAACTTCGTTAATCTAGGCCTAAAAGACTATAGGCGCGTTAGTTAGCCTAAAGGGTATAACAAGAGACTCGAATAAGCCGTAACGAGTGTTAAATACTATAAGCCACTCGTCACCCTTCTTAACTCGGATATAGTTAAAAGCTGTAATAACATTAAGTTTAGTAAAGTACTTAGCTCTACTTAAACGTTGTAAAGTCTTTTAGATCTATAGAATAGGGTACCGGTTCTTAATAGAGAGGTCGTTAAGCCGTCGGTAGTCTAGATAAAACCGGAGGCCGCTACTAGGTTTCTTAATAAACAGGACAGGAGAAGTAGTAGGTAAAACACTAGTATAAATAAATCCCTTGTCGAGCTGCTCTTTAAGGTATTTATAGAGTACTAGAAGCTCGTCGGCTAACATGTTATATAGGGGTCTATAAAGAGGTTTTACTCCTTCTTTAAGTTCGATATAGACATCGCAATCCGGGTAAGATAGTAAGGAGTTAGCATCCGCCTAGCTAAAAACAGGGAGGAATAGCTTTAAATATCTTAGTAGAAGTAGTTCTAGGTCGACAACCTTCTATAGGTAAAGGGCTTTCTAAATATCGTCTATACTAACCCCGGCGAGGTATATAGAAGTAGCGCGTTATTTAATAAATCGAGTAGTAGAATCTATAGGAACGTCCTTGTCCTCGACGTAGGTAAAAAGGGGTTTAGCGAGAGCTTTCGCTTAAATATTAGTCTATAAACTTTAAGGTACGTTCGTAGCCTAATATACCGTCGTCTATTTAAGCTAAACAAAGACAAGTGCCGACGTCTTTAAGTTTAGGTTTATAGCCTAAGACTTTAAGACGCTAATCGATTTTATAAATCGAGAGGCTAAAAACTTTAGAATCGTCTATCTTTATAAGAGTCTAGAATATAGTAGTACTAATTCGGCGAGGGACATAAGTATATAAGTCCCGTATAGGTATAACTAACTTAGTTAAGCCTATAGGAAGGTAGGATTTAGTATAAAAGGTTAATATAAAAGTAATGTTATTAGCTTTCTAATCTACTACTAGATTATGTTTTAAAAGCTAGGGTTTACTAAAAATAACCTTATAAGAGGCTAATTTAGTAATATAGAATCGTTAATCTCGGTCGATATACTTACCGACTTAAAGGTCTAGGACAGCGACGTAAGTAATATCCCTAGTAGACGAGGGGGTACTATTAACAGTTTATAATCGGCGAGGTCGGGAGAGGGGGTATAATAAGAATCCTTATTTTTACGTAAAATTAGAATTAATAAAACATTTAACAAAAGCGCTAGAGTTAAGTAGAGAGTATATAGATAAAGTTAGGTTCTTATTCTTATCTAATAACCTATATAGAATCTCTATTATATTTTTCTATCTTTCCTCTAGCGACAATAACACTAAGTTTATCTTCTTCTTTATTTGTCGTCTCTAAGGGCGACTATCGCTAGAGACTACGCTTTTCCCTCGTTTAACTTCTTCTCTTCCTCCTTCTTCTTATCCTCTTTTACTTTTAAAGCTAGGTAGGCGGTCTTTACGTACTTATCGCTAGAACAGTAGAAGTATAAATTGTTCTTAAGCTAGAACTCTCGGCGAGCGTCGCGTTCGTCCTAGTTACGTAGGATTTGTCTCTTATTAATAAACTTCTAAGTCTAAACAGGCTTAGTAGTACTAATCTTAGCGGCGTCGATTTATATAGGGTCACCATCAGCAGCAGCAGCAGCGGCGGGAATAGACCGAGTAGATTATAGGACTACTATAACAGCAGCACCTTTCTTAGTATAACCGGGTCCTAAAGCGGCTAAGTAAGTGTTATAAGTACTCTTAACTAACTTAATTATATTATCTAACTCGATATTCTCTAAATAGCTACCTCCGCTTAAAACTTAGCGGTGTACTTCGGGGTAAAGGGCGGCCTTTAAAATGCCTATCGTAGTAAATCCTTCTACCTAAGTGTAACGAATACTCAATCAGGCTAACTAAACTTGGCTGGGTGTTCGCTGGTTGGTATGCTATGATAAGAAGAAGACTATCGGGTTGTTCACTTGGAAGTGAACTCGTTACTTGTATCAAAGATGTCAAACAAATATGATAAGATTG